>JAAEAF010000241.1:0-48947 GCA_011037195.1 Triatoma infestans | reverse complement strand
AAATCTATGCCAACTTCAGTTTAAGAGGCCACCTTGATATTCGCAATTAAAGCTACAGGAGTATATGGGATATACTCTGAAAACAGGGGGCCTTTCTTATCTTTTTGGGTGCGCATAATGGATTCCTTGTATCTATTAATCGTTTTCATTAATTATGATTTTCTAAAGTTTGAGAGATTTTTATATAAGATTCAAATGATCACCACTAAATAGTTAATGCATGTTGACATCTGAGGTCATTGGCGCCCGAAGCCTTCTCAGGCACACTGCCAGTCTCCGGACAATGTTCTTTCGTTAAAAACCACACTACCCACCATCGAATCGTTAGTTGTAGAGGATCTTAGAAAGAGAAAATCTAAGGGTAGCAACGGACTCGAACCAGGGTCCTCTGCGTGTAACTTGACCGCTCTACCATTGAGCTAATCACATCCTTCGTAGAGGGTAGATTCTATAAAAATTGTATACCATTTCATAAAAAATACCATTTCTGTAAATCTAGCATTCGATCGTTTACTTTTTATACATATTTCAGTAGCAACGAATATATATATATATATATATATATATATATATCAGCCAGAAAGTAAAGAATCGTCTTTCATTCATCCTATATCGTTCACATTCCATTCATCTTATAATTCAAAGAAGCCTTTTTTTTTATAATGGAAGTAATTTATCCTTCATTGTATTATAGCATACCACCAATTCTTCCTTCCACGCCTATATATGGGAGAATTTTTAGTGGCAGAACTAAAGCCAGCTGGTTACTTATTATCTGGAAGCGCTGACTGGCAAGAAATACTACCATGGCCTCTTACAATATATTGTAGAGTTGTTAGCTCCTTAATAACACACTTACTGCAACATACAGAACATCTCATGCACTAATATTATCTCATACCTTTAGGGGGTTGTTTAAAGAATATGGTAATATGGGATTTTTGGGAATGACTGTACTCCGTCAGTAAATAATAAAAAAAATAAAAAAGAATCACTTTCTTTGGAATCTGTTAATGAAGGGTCTAAATTTCAAACAATCAAATGTATGACTGCATTAGCATAATTTCATGTTCCCTACCATTCAATACAATAACAAACGATGCATATAATAATTACTTTCCTTTTTAATTTTATTTTATTTTAATAATTGAAATAATTAAAGCGCCAAAGAAGCGTTGTTGCTTACAAATAAAAGAAACGTTTATTTTATTGTTAGAAACTTCTTAATATCCTATAATTTTAGATTATACCATATAATTAACGGAAGTATTGGAATGATGAATATTCTAATTATTATGGTACGTACATCTTTCAAGAACGCTTGACTTTGTTGCAATCATTCTGCGTGGAATTTTTTTTTAAGAGTACATAAGAGAACTGCATAAATTTATATTTAATAGAAGGCCTCTTATTGGCCCCTTTGCAATAATGTCAATACATTATTAAACTTAGATCAGAAATAACAAATATATATATTATGTAGTGGTTGGTTCCGCAGAGCTGGAAAGCATCAGAGATATTTTCCGTGATAGCCTGGTTCGCCCATCGTCAAGGATGTTTTGTCAACAATGTGTTAACTCAGACTTACACAGAGCAAATTCAGTTTATACAATCTGAATTTGCAAGTCTGTATTATCACACTATTTTGAGAAAATATCCTTATGATGGACGAACGCCCGACAGCGGTCGATGACCACAAAAAGAAGAAGCAGGCTATCACAGAAAATATCTCTGATATATACGTATATATACTCTTATGTACATATAGGGATCACAGAAAATATCTCTGATATATACGTATATATACTCTTATGTACATATAGAGATGGATGATGAGATATCAGAACTGCGAGATAGGAGAAGAAATTGGTTAAAACCAATGTCAGGCGGGTAGGAAGTGGTGACGTTATAATTAAAAGTTTGGAGATTGTTGATGTCTGTTCAGTAATTACCTAATTTAAATTTTATAATATTTTTTTAATACTATCATGTCCAAGATGGTGAGTATTAATAGGCTAGTGGATTAGTGGCAGTAGAAGTGTCTTCATAACATTGCTCAGTGGTAACGTGCCGCTCTCCCACGCAGAGGTCTGGGTTTCAAGTCCAGTGCTACCCATAGATTTTTCTTCCTAGAAGCCTCTACCATAAACTGTTCGGTGATGGACAGTATTGTAACGAAAGAGCACTGTCCGGGGGCCAGTAGTCTACTGAGAACGCTTCGGGCGTCAATAACCATAGATGTTGAAGCACTTTGAATATAAAAAACCTTCCCCCTATACATCTAACAACTAACATCTAAGATATTGGATAGTTAACGAAACTGTTGAGAATAAGTTTATTTATTTTGAGTACTTTTTACCCCGGAAACGGTGTCATTAGATTTTCCAGTTAGATGATGAGGAGTAATGTCTGAACAATAGAACATATCCGGAAGCCGACAGTGTACTGAGAGGGTTCCGGAGCACACTAGACCTTTCAGGTTGCAGTGCAGTTTCCTCTAAAATTATGAACATCTTCATTAATCTTTATAATTTGCAATCGGCAGAAATATTTTCCTCCAAAAAGGTAGTTAAATTTGAAGCCACAATAAAAGTATGTTCACAATTACTATTTACTATCTACTTAAAATGGAATTAACAAAATGTAAATAATTTCATTTATAAGATGTGCAAGTAGGGGCTGTGAGTAGATATTAGATATTCACTTGTATGATGGCTAATTGATAAAACAATGACTTACTTGATTCAGTTCTAATCAACAATTACCTGTTTATGTGTTTTACTTGTTGATTAATCAAACACGATAATACTAACAATTGAAACTTAATCTAATTTACATGGTTCGCTAATTTAATAAATGCACAACCGTTTAATTCGATTATGTCGTTCATAACAAATGACAAAAAAAATGGCACACACACAAGCGAGTTGTTTACTAGGCTAGACGCTCTGTTTGTTACATTCGTTTCTAAAATTCAGATATCCTTGTTTAACATTACAAGTAAGCGCCACCAACTGAGCGCCAAATGAAAAAGAAAAAAATTATTCAATCGTAACAATTGGTAATTGATTCACTTTATTCATAAAGTTCTATTCAAATGGTTTTAAATTAAACACTATTAGGAACTGATGACCAAACCTCCAACACTCTTTCCGTTTTATTCTAATTAAACTCCACCCCTCTTATAGAGTAATTTAGTGATGATAAAGGTGCGGAAACTATATACGTATTAATGACATTTGAAAATTATTTTTACCTATATAATGTTGACAGTTGGAGACAGTGAAATTTTATGTTGAAATCGACCTTGATAGTCGATGTTACATGATGGTATTTATGTGACAGATTAGAACGGTTATACCGACATAGTGAAGGATAAAGTGAGAGGGTAATGATTGAGTGAGAGAGAGGGTTGATAACGTCGAACAACAACGTAGTACTGACTGGCTGGCAGACGACCAAGGAATGTCTCCGGTTAGTCACAGATGTTGTGAAATTTTACCTTTCTCTTATACATTACTATTCCTTTAACAAAACGATTTATTAACAAAGCAAAAATTGCCGCTATTCACAGTAATGATGAATTTTTTTATTTAGTACATTCTTGTCATAGTTAACTTATATATGTAATCTGAAAATACCACAACTTTTCAAAAAACTGTAAATCAATAACTTAAAATCTTTACTTGCTGTAAGAGAAAGAAGTGTGGAAAACGTATAAAATTTCCAACTGAGTTTTACCGGAAATATATGTTTTGAGGTCCCCCTGAATCCGAAAAAGTAGTTTTTTTTTTTTAGAAATTGATCTTCTTTAAACTCAACATATCAACTAATCATGAAAAGAGTTACACCTTTTTCCGTTAAAAATTCATTTAAAAGGAGTTTTGGTTTACCACTAAAGTGCCATTTGAATGTATTATACGATTCTATCGTCTATATAATATTAATAAGTATTTAATTTGTTGCCGAAATTCCGAGTTTAAATAAACATTGGTTTTCCGGAAGTACCACTTTTTTTTTGCCTCTTTATATTTCGCATGTATGTGTGAAATTTAAAAGTGTATACAACCCGTTGTATAAATGAAGTTGTGTGAGTTATTTCTCACTAGATTTTCTGCATTATCATATTAATTCACAAATCAAATATTTGTTTTGCGACTTTTTATTTTAATAATTATCATAAAATTTAAAAGACAAAGGCTACTAAAATATAACATAAATAATAGAGATTTCTTTCCTTTATAAAATTCTCCAAGTAATTTATAAATTTTACTATTATTGCAAGTGAGTATTTCCTTATAATTAATAGGAAAGCGGGTAATTGTTTCAAACTTGTAGAACACCTTGGGTCTGTACGCAGTGCACCGCATTACAATATGTTCCAAGCTTTCGATTTCCCCACAGTGTCATCATTTATCGATTCGGATGTTTGCCAATCATAAGATATCTTGGAAACAGTGTGATATCCGTTGACTATCAAATAGCAATGTTTATAGTACGGACTGAGAGTTTATTAACTAATAGAATATCACTAGTTTTTATCAAAATATCTTCAAGAAGCGCGAACGATCGAATTCAGTCAGTGATGACAAAATGAAGCAGACTATAATCGGAAAGAATTCTCTGATATATTCCGGTACCGAGGATCTAATCTTCCATTTATAATTTGAACACTTTTATTACTGACTAGCTAAACCCGGCCACGCTTCACTCTGGCTCAATCTGATTTTAATTGTTGTGGTGGTGGTTGATTCCGCAGAGCTGGAAAACATCAGAGACATTTTCCGTGGTAGGCTGCTTCATTTTGTGGTCACCGGTTTACACTGAGTGTGTAAACTAAATTGGCTCTGTGCAAGACAGTGCTTTGTCACGCTCTCTCAAAAACGCATTCTGGAGATGGGCGAACGTCCGAAACCGGTCGATGACCACAAAATGAAGCAGGCTACCACGGAAAATGTCTCTGATGCGTTTTTAATTATTAGGGAAGTAAATAGAAGTATTATAGTTAACATAGATTCAGCAAGAAAACACATCATTCAATTTAATACACTAATTTGCGTTGCTGTAAACTGAAAGGAAAGAAAGAAAAAATTTGTTTTAACGAAAGTCTTCTTTTATTGTAAATCTAGTGAATGGACTACATTTTTTGTTTGTCAGTTTTCTACATAAATATAATGATCAGACGGTTTACCGTCTCTGGAGCATTTGACATACAATTTGACCCATGAGAGAAGCATTCGTTTTCTAAATTGAAACCGCACACTATAAAAATTGTCATTGCACTTTAGTGATAGTCATACCGAACGCAAGGCATATTGGAAATATTGGGCTTGAACTCGAACGCCATATCTGTCGGTATGAATGCTATTCTAGGAAGGAGAACGTCTTCACGTTTAAGTGATCCAATGAGAATTGTTGCTTCAATCAGGTTATTCATCAATTTCTTAACTACTAATCTTGTACCATTGCATAACTTTGTCTGATTGATATTTCGGAGTAATATAATTGGCACTCCAATTTTCAAATTTCGAATGTGTGGCTGTAATTTGGGAACATAAAGTGAATTATGAAATTCCGTTGGAAAATTCAAAACTTCACTTTGGTCCATCATGGAGTAAATGGATTTGTATGTCACTGTTTCACCTGCGATTCTTTTAGAATGATGTTGTTCATATCTAGTACGTCATATTTAGCCGCTAGAATGGCTCTTCCGCTTAACTATGCGTGATAATTTGTGATTTTGATCATTTGTTTCGATGCTTTGGAACACCTTGTCTACTAATACTGTGCGAGACTGGTGTGAGGTACTTCGAGACTGGTGGCGGTGAGAGGTACTTATAAGTAGCTGAGAAAGATGTTAAGAGAGAGCGCCACGATCGCAACGCATCTGCGTTTATCTATTTCTGCCAAACTCGCGAAACGCTCGGAATCTCCCGTTTCTTCCCGTGGTAACTTCGGAATAAAAAATATATATAAACACTCTTATATAGAAATGTAACGTTGTGTAAAAATTTCAGGTCAATCCATCGACTACTTTTTGAGGTTTATGGACACAAACATATGGATGCTGAAGTTTTATATATATAGAAGATAACGTTTCATTTTGAAGAATCGAATCTCTATAAATATTAAAAGAAAACAAAAGAGATTGAAATGTTCACTTAAAATTGTATTAAAATAACACTTACCCAAAAGGGTAACAATTAAAGACAGTATAAGCATTTAGCAGGACAAATTTTGTATATCTACCGGCAATTGATCCTGCACCAAATTATGTTTTCTGCACAGAAAAATTGGCTTTTAATTTATTGTTATCAATTTAATGCTTAGGGTAGCTATATTATATACGGAACGTAAATGTTTATTTTCTTGTACCTAAAGATCTAGGTATTATTATTTACCGCAAAACCTATTATTTATGGCGAGAGGCAGAATTTATGGTTGATTAAATTTAATGTCACCATACGACAGTACTGTTCCTCAAATCTTACTATACATCTTGTAAGTTTATGTTAATGAGATTTATGGGTGTTGGATGTTAGCAGAAATGATGGACGTAGCAATGACTTACTAGATGCCTCTGTTGGATATCAATCATAAGAGCAACTGAGAGAGAGACTTGTGCGACAACACACACACACACACACACACACACACACAAAATACCTCCACTAATATTAGACAAAGCAGTTCGCACAAGTGACGCAGACAGCAGAAGCAAATCTGGTATACAATACCATGTCTAGCACATATCCACCCCCATCCCACTAACAACGTGTTCCTAATGGCCCTTTGATTTACAGATCTAATTAGTCGGCCGTCCGTTAGACTGGTCACTAGTCTGCCAGCTTGTCATGGACGATTGACAAAAGAGCGACAGACGGCTCAATCAACTGACTTGGATTTAATCACACTGTCTAGTTACACTATATTTATTACAACATGAATACATATAGAACGTTTGCATATTAAATCAGAATTTTGATAATAGATCTTTCTAAATAACACTTATACCTTGACATAATTTTTCACTTTTAACTGTATATACACTTGCTACAGGAAAAAGTAGTGCAATCTTGTCAAATTTTCGAAATTCAGTTTTTACCAGTGATACATATATTCTGAGATCCCCTGAGTTCGAAAAATAGTATTTAATATCGTTATGTGTTTGTGGTGAGCCATAACTCAAAAATGAAGAGATCACAGAAAGCTGCAACTAGTTATTCCGTTCAGGAGAACCCAATTAAAAGGTTTTGGTCAAATTCTATCGACGGAATTACATATTTATTGAATAAATTTTTCAGTTGTTTATGATTTACTCGAATACTGGTCCAAGGTTTCTTAATATTGTACATATTTGACTGATCATAAAAGAGCTAAAAACTTGTATGAGATATAAAATTTCTCCGGGATAATTGAATTGTGGGAAGGTTTTTCTGGGTAGATTAGGCTTTCCAATAAAGTGTCATTTCAATATATTATACGAGACTATATCTTTATAGTTAGTAAAAGGAATTTATTTAATGTGTTGTCAAAATTCCGAGATTATTAAGAAAAACGGTTTACCAGAAGTACAATTATGTTTTTTGCTTAATTAAATTTCGGTTGCATATTTTTATATTTCCATTTATAAATGACATTTGTAACTGGCATTTTTTTTTTGCGCATCAACTATTTTGGTCATTAGCGACCTATGACTAATTTGTTTCTCAATCCGAGGCCACCACTTGTCCTATAGCATCCACTCACGGTTTTTTTCTTTTTTGATAGAAAATATAGCTACCCTAAACGTTACACTGATAACAATAAATTAAAAGCCCATTTTTCTGTGTAGAAAACGTAATTTGGTGGTGAAGGATCAATTGCCGGTAGATACACTTAATTTGTCCTGCTAAATACTTATATTGTCTTTAATAGTTACACTTTTGTATAAGTGTTATTTCAATACAATTTTAAATCGATGTTTCAACCATTTTTTATTTTTTCTAATATTAATAGAGATTCGATTCTTCCAAATGAAACGTTATATAAGAAATAGAAGTGTTTAAGTTATAAATGTATGATTAGATCCTGATTAGATACCTGTTGGAATGTTCTAAAAGACTGGAAGATCTTTCTTCACTGAAGGATGTGCTTCTGGTCTGGGTTCCAGGTCATCTTTGGGAATGTGGAGGTGGATAGGTTTGCCAAATTAGGCGTCTCTCTCCCTTTCATTGGTCCCGAGCCGGCTGTTGGTGTCTTTTGGCACGTGTTTGTCAGGCTTCCAGATGTGGATGACCTCCATAAGGATGAGTGCGTGTCGGTGATGAGTGGGTTGTCGGCAGTCTAAGATGCTCATTGAGGGTCCGGACGGAGCTTTGAGTGGCGGAGTCCGATGTCTTTCACGGACCTCTCTCAGGCATCTGGTTGGCTCCCTCACTGGGCATTGTGGCTTAAGGAGACATCTCTATACAATGGGACTCATGCCTGATTCCTTTTGTAGAATTTATGAGGCGGAAGAGGTAAAACCCATGCATCTAATGATAGATTGTGAGGAGATTAGTTTTAGGACCTTCGGCCAGAATAAGATATCCGTAGAGGATCTTAAGCTATGTCCTTTTAAGGTTTTGGTCCGATTTGTTCGGTGTGTGGTGAAACTTAGATGGCTAGACTTTTGTTACAGACCCAGTAGCTGTTATTTTTTAGGGATAGCTATATGGGCCCAGGGAGGCTTTGGATAGCGTAGGGTTTTGCCCCCTCCTTCCTTGAATAATAATAATAATAATAATAGTAGATCCTCAGAACCGGAATAAATCAGATTATTCTTTCCGTGACAGTCTGCTTCATTTTGTCATCACTGAGGAACGGATTTTTATGTATTTAAAAATGCCAAATATTTAATTAAAATATGCATTTATTTTCGTCAATTATGTGGAAAATATGTGATTTTCTTAAAATATTTTCTGCAATATTTAAGTAAAATGGACATTTTTTTTTATGAAAGTTATAATTATTTATACAAGAAAAGAACATTTTTACAATTTATAATAATTTATTAGGAACAAAATAATTTGTTTTTACAAGTTATAATGATTTATACAACAAAGAACATTTTTACTATTTATAAAAAGATGTGTAAATTTTCAATTTTGAAAACTTCACTCTTCGAAATTGTTTGCAACCACATGAAATTTCAAATGTTGGAACGTAAAGTGACGACTAAAAGATCGTTCTTGACGACTAAAAGATCGTAAAGATGGACTTGTAACGACTAAAAGATCGTTCAACATCTACAGATGTTATCTCTTGGTGCCTTGCTGAAAGAAGTTATCTCGTTGGTGTAAAGGGTACACGATGTTCTGAGGTGACTTCTGTTCCACTGATAATATCAGAAATCTGGCAGATGGTCTCCCACCCTTTGTTCTTGTTCAGTACTTCTACCAGTTTTGATCTGATCAGATCTCCCTTACTCCCAGGTATTCCTTCCACCTTTTCGATGACTTTTGTAACGTTGGACACGTTTTCTGTCACTCGAACATTTTGGGACTCAAGTTGGGTAATGGCTTGTGCAAGAAATACGCAATTGTCAGAAATGAATGCAAAGTCTTTCCTTAAATTAGGTTTCTCGAATAAAGACTTGGCTGTATTTATCGCTACTGCTTCGTCTTCGAGATGTGAAAGGACATTCTTGATTTTATTGTAGTTTTCATAGTAATACTGAGCTGCTTCCGGCCAAGTACCCCATCTTGTCAATATTGGTTCTGGTGGAAGGCACAAGTCTGGATAGAGATCTTTTAGCATTTTAATGCGACTTGGTGCTTTTAAGAACACTTTTTTAACCGAGGAGATTAAGGAATCTACGTCACTGAACAAAGATCAGACAGTTTCTGCTACTCGATGCAAGGCATGAGCAATACACGTCACATGAATTATCTTAGGATAAAATACCTGAATAGATTGCCCAGCCTTGACCATGTTGGGGGCAGCATCAGAGAGAAACAAAAGAAACTTTTTCGTTCAAAACTCCACTGGGCCATAGGATATGCATTGAGGCATCGAAGAATCGTGAAATGGTGGAATGATTGCATTTTTCGAGAACCTCACAGTTCAAAAGGAATGGCTTTGAATCCACATCCGCATCACTGTCAAGTTTTCCAATAACTGCATTGGCAATATACCTGCCCTCAACGTCAGTGGTTTCATCAATTGACACCCAAATCGGTCCATCTTTGATATGTTCTCGAATTTTGGTTAGTGTATCTTTATAGATATCTTCCAGGTAGTTTTCCGCAGAGTGCTCTCGTCAGGCATTTTTTTCCCAATATAGGTCTCTAAGAATCCTTTGAAATGAGGATTTTTAAGTTTGGGGAAAGGGATATCTGCTCTAACCAAAGCCCGACACAGATCTGTACTCAGAGTAGAGTTACTTGATGATGGAGATGTAAGGAAGGCTTGATAGGACGTCCTCTCTTTCTTTCTGTTTTTATTCTCTATGTGCGATCCGGTGGCAATATGTTGGGTGACTTGGGAACGTTGAGAGCAAGAAACGCGCTTGTCACAAGCTGTGCAGTACAAAATGTCTCCATCACTTCGAGAAAGTTCTGCTGGAAACTCGCGAAGATATTTAGCAACCATGTTTGAGGCCGATGTTCGTGGCATTTCACCCAAAAAAGAATACACTAAGTGACCGAACGAAATGAATTGGACACTTCAACGAACGAGCTGAAAGAACAGACAACGTCAGACAACTTCAAAGAACTAACAAGTGCCCGTCACTGTTTAGCAGCATCTGTGTAAATTACAATAACCATTGTACCCACTTTGATTCACAGCCCTACAGTCTGTGGTTCACAGTTCCTGTCAACCACCTCCCAATTATGAAAATATGCCCAAAATGAAAAATATGAAAAAATATGTACATATTTTGATTAAATATGTAGTAATATTTATTTATTTTGATCAAATATGTATAAATATGCGATAACATCCAAATATGTGGAAATATGTGAAATAAAAGTAGACTCAAACGGCTTAAAAAGTGTCAGTATGAATACTTCTAGTTGAAAAACGTCTGTAAATTGCCTAGAAAAAAATATGTAAATACATACGAATCCGTTCCCTAGCTTATCACTGACCAAAATCGGGCGTTCGTGCTTCTTGAGGATAATTGGTTTAAAACGCGTGATATTCTATTAGTTAATAATCTCTCAGTGCGTACTATAAATATTGCTATATTCTAGTCAACGGATTTCACACTGTTTCCAAGATATTTTATGATTGGCGAGCATTCGTACCGCTAAATGATGACAGAATGTGGCAGATTATCAAGGGAAGAAATCTCTGTTATTTATATTATATTTTAGCAGCCTTTGTCTTTTAAATAATAAGTATTGCGAAATATTTTCAATTGTCCCAGTAAATATACATATGTAAAAATATCTTTCTGTTTAATGCCATTGACCGTTGGAAAAATCTGGTATATGACACACACCAAATTCTCTTAATACAATTGCTGTTAATACAGTTAATATAAAAAATGATAAATTTTCCTTCAAATTTCGTTCATTGGTTATAATAGAAATAATTATAGAAGTGGTGGTGATAGTGGGTGGCGGAACTACCTACCCAAGTCTATGTTATTACACTGTTGAACAAAAACATCCTGATGATGGGCGAACGCCCGAAACAGGTCGATGACCACAAAATGAAGCAGGCTATCGCGGAAAATATATCTGAAAAATTTAAAGATTTAAATCTGTGCAATTAACAATCCAAGTTTATACAAAATCGTTATAGTCGTTTTCATGAAAATTCCAAAAAACTCAAAAACCGTAATCTTATTGGTGAGATATGTTGTTGTATGTAGTAGTGTAGTGAGCGTTGTTGAAAGGGGCTTGTGTGTGAATATGTTTAAGAGAGGAGAAAAGTATTAAGAAATAATTAAGAATCACCCCACTGTCATATATATTATCTCTAAATGAATTTAAATACTATAATAATTCGTAATAATAATGAGCTTATAAATATATAGAATCAATAATTTAGCTAGATTGATTTAAACTCAAATGTTTAACACTTATAACAACTGGCAGGCACTGTTGTTCTCTGTAGAATGAATACTGGTTGAATGCCTCAAATAAACTGTTGAAAAATGGTGCTTCTCTTGGTAGTTAACTTTCCCCTATTATATTTGGTTTCTAGAAGGGGTTAAAAGACAAAGAGTGGCTTAGTTCTTCGACCTCTTTTGTAACGGTGTCTTTTACCTGAATAGTCCATGACATTTCTAAGTTTATTTCACCACCCTCATAAGTTAAATTTCACTAAAATATTTTCCCAAAATTATTTCAATTTTTCCCATTTTGTTTCTTCCACTACAAACCTAGTTTGTAAAGACGCATTTCAGGTAGACCGATTTCTCACGAATTTGGAATTCTACTAACGCTTCTAATGTATCGTAATATTATATAGGTGGTAGAACTAAATATGTATTAATGTGGTAATTTAGAAAAAAGTTTTCAAAGCTACTGCCCCCCTCTCCCCAGAAACCCCAAAATCATCAATTTTCCTAGGAAGAAGTTTCAAATAAATGTAAAGTTATTTAAGTGTGTAGATGATAGTATACGAGTCATTTTCGAGAGAAATCTTAGAAAAATTGAAAAACAAAAAATGTCTGTAAAGACGCACATTGATGGATTTTATCCGAAACTTTTTAGTCGTATGAGATGTTAGTAACTAACGGAATACCAAGTTTGAGATTCCTGCTATATTTTTGGTTTTGAGATAATTGGTTCACAATACACACACACACACACACACACACACACACACACACACACGCAGACCATTCGCGTAACTTTTTTTTTGTATTTAGAATATCTCAAAACATATATTTCCTTTGAAATCTCTTACTTGATGGAACAGAAATTAAAAAATTATTTATAAAAATACAGTATTACTGACTTAGTAAACCGATTTCAACTATAAAAAGTAGACATTATCCACCGTTGTTTCGCAGCAGGCAATCAATATTCGCAATCCAAAAAGATGTAGTTAAAAGATGTTAAAAAAAAAAACTAATATAGTTTTGAAGATGTAATCGGAGAGTAATTTAATGGTAGACCGAAAAAAAGTTCCTCAATATACTACAAAGTTCCTAAACTTTGAAAGAACATAATGAATGGCCAATACCAGAAGAAAAGACGGACTAAAAACCTAGAATGATAAAGGAACAGATAAATATACTTATAAAATATTACCTTATGATTACTATCATTTGGAAGTATATTAATCCCTAATAATGGGCTATTAAAAAAATAAAATAAAAGTAGCCTTTTATCTCGGATCAATTTTATTTCTTTCATTTTTTTTTTTTATTCTCCAAAAAATAGTCAGTACTTCTCAAAGAGAATTTATTGAGTAATATGGGTAAAAGAAATGTTGTAAGGCTGACTTGAGATGAAGAAGTCTATTGGAACAATTATTAATAATTTGATTTAAGATGTGTGTGTGTGTGTGTGTGTGTGTGTGTGTGTACGTGGATCATCTCAAAATGTGTGTGATGATCTCAACATCAACAGCAACAACAACAAAAACAATGACACATCAAGCTCAAATTTGAAATTCCATTTGTACTTCTCCCTTTGACAAATTTTTAGTTAGATCCATTGACCGGAAATGTGATTGATTGACGGAATAGAATTTTCAGTAATCTAATTTTCTTTCACCTTCATATATATATATATATATATATATATGTGTGTGCGAGAATTCAGGGTTCGATTTCCGTGAAGGCAAAGAAACTCGGTGTTGACCCAGCATCGAGAGAAAAAAAATGGGAAGCTACAGTTAGTAGCGCCCTAGGGCAGGCGAAGGTCAGGACTAATCGGCGAGGGAAGTGCGGCGTGCTTACCACATGACCCCAATATATCTTTCGTCTGGGAAGCCTTGGTCCTTTATGGACTGTTGCGCCATAGGTTCATATATATTACACACAACATAAATGTCTATATACTATATCAATCTTAATGTCTATTAAAAATTTTTACTTTCTGTTACTCCTGGTAAGAGGAAGTATCCTATCGTATCAAATTTCTGAAATGGAGATTACACCTTTAAATACATGTTTTAAGGTCCCTTGAGCCTATAAAATGTATCAGAGTCATTTTCCGTGGTAGCCTGCTTCATTTCGTGGTCATCAATCGGTTTAGGGGCGTTCGCCCATCTTCAGGATGCGTTTGTCAGACATTGTGATAACACGGATTTGCATAGAGCAAATTCAGTTTATAGACTAAACATAATTTATACATTGAGTGTATAAACTGAATTTGCTCTGTGCAAGTCTGTGTTTTCACACTGTCTGACAAACGTATCCTGAAGATGGGCGAACGCTGGAAACCGGTCGATGACCACAAAATGAAGCAGGGTACCACGGAAAATGTCTCTGATACTTTTTATGGACTCAGGGGACCTTAAAACATGTATTTCAAGGTGTAACCTCAATTTCAGAAATTTGATACGATAGCCCTCTCTGGTTAACAGAGACTACTCTCTGACTTAGGTAGGCTAGAGTAAGAGATCCTGTTTATATAAGCCAGTGGGAATCTATCTAGAGGAATCTATCATATACAACCATACAACTGTACTCCAGTCATCGCATCGTGTCATATCTCTACTCTCACCATTCATTCTATCATTTTCATTATAAATTCCAGTGCAGTTAGTGCAAACTTAGCTATATTATATTAGTGTCAGCATATCTCATTCATTTCCTCAACTACCCCTATTACACATTCTGATGATGGGCAAACGCCCGAAACCGGTCAATGACCACAATAAGAAGCAGGCTATCACGGAAAATGTCTCTGATGCTTTCCAGCTCTGCGTAACCACCCACATCATCTTTAAAGATTATTTGAAGATTGATGTTAAGTCGTGAGAGAGTTGACATTTCTCCCTCCTCTAGAGGCACAGCTTTTAGGTGGGAGATTCACTATTGAAGTTGAAACTCATTAGCCAATACATTGCATTGGACATGACAGGGGAAGGAAGCGTAGTTGACGAACGCTTGCGGTCTCAGTGGTGGCGCCTTAATGCGGCTGCATATGCAAATATGGAGTTCAGCTTTTGTTTGGCGAATTGTTGATGATTGATTCAGTCATATATTTTTTTTACCTTGATATGCAATAGCTTTGTAATCAAATATATTGGTCATAAAATTCCAGAAATAATTTAAAGTACTCCTATGAGCTAAATGGCCTGAAGAAATAAAAAGAACAGTACATTAAAAAATAATACAAATAAAATAAAAAAAGTTTTGAAAACGTATTTAATGTTGCCAAATGGAATGTGAATAAATGAAGCGTAAGTATGGATCGATAAGATGAGAAGTGGTTAATGCTGGAAAAATGTTTGTTTATATTTTCACTCCAATGATTTTTAGTGAAAAGAGTGAACAGTAAAATTGGATATCAAACAATTATAATATAGCTATCAATTTCGATCAGAGCGCCTGTTACAAATTAGTTTACACGCACAAACACATTTATGAAATATAGTGTCAACCTGTCTGTCATTGAATTTGAATTGAAGTTTAAAGTGATGATCATATTGAAGACTCGGACGAATTATGTCATCTCATATTATGTTTTGACTTGGTGATTCAAATTAATCACATGTATAAATAGCTATAATTTCATGTAAAATTTAATAAATGGATTTGTGATACCCTTAAGGAAACGCATGGGGTTTCCTACATGGAGTGAAAAAGTAAAAAAAAAAAAAGTAGCCCGTGAAGATATAATAACTATCACATACATTCTCTTAATATAATTAACAAAGATTTCATTAATTAACATTAATTATTAATATAAATTATAATATGTATGAACCGTGATAAGTATGCATCGTAATGACCAGCATCTTTAGCTGAAGATGTACTGAGAAGCCGACGGCGTAGATCAAAAAGAAAAAAATGTAAAATCGCAAGGTTTATATAAGAGAATAGGTTTTTATTATCATCCACTAGATCGGTAATAAGGGTATAAACACTGATATGAATTCCTGAATTTCTTTTCCTTCCTGCTATAAGAGAAATAAATGCGATCGTTCGAAATGTTCGATATCTAGTTTTCACCAGATATACAAGTTTATTTATTTATACCAAATTTTCTGTGTTATTTCTGATGAAAACACAATTTTGAAAACTTGACACGATTTCAATATTTCCCCTCTTACTAGAAGTACGTGAAAGTAAAAATCAATATGATTTTGCTTTACAAAAAATAATTAAAATTATGTCAAACAATTTTATTTATATATACGTAAAATGAAATGGTGATAAAACGAAATAGATGAAAAAAACAAATTCACTGATAATGAATGTAATATGGATGAGTGGAAGTTGTGGGAGAAAAGCATTCCTTGTCAAATAGGGGTTGGTATTAGTACCAGTTACAAGACACTGTCCTGAACGTATTCCCATGTAAATCCAATTCCTGATAGATGAGGTCCCCTGGATATCCTCTATCACATAATATCGGAACAATCACCAAACATAAATCTTTGTCCATTGATCTACCAAGATATCTTCTAGTACCATTCCCTAGTGCTTGTGATTTAAAGATATACATTGCCCTTTTTTAGAAAACATCCTAGACGGATGAATGAATAGCTTGAAAGAATGGATGAATTTTTAAGTTATTTCTTAGAGTGAAATTTAATTCCCCCTGAATATATTGCTGTTTTATGTTAATACAATATAGTAATATGTGGTTTTTTGAAAATCTCCAAAAATTTTTCTTATTCCGAAGTTTCAGTGTAAAAATTATCTTGCAGTCTCAGGCTATTTTTGTCTTAAACGCTAAGCATAACGCTATTGTTCCCCTTAAAACCTCCCTAAATATCCATTATCTCAGGAAAATAATTCAAATAGGAATGCGAGGTATTTATGTGTGTACATAGTGTAGGAAGTCAGCGCCCGTTCTAGCGGTTACGCCTCCCCGCACAAAAAAAACAAATTGCATCCCCTTAAAAATATATATACTATTCTCATCTAAAATATGTAATATATTACTCAAACACATGCTGAACGCGCGCTGCTCGCTTGCTAATGCTATTTTGTTAAGAGAAGTATATGCATGTTCAAACAAGTTCATAAGCATTAGTCCTTTACGAAATTCTGCGTTAATTTTTCAATAATAATGTAAATATTTTTAACTTTTAGACAAAAACAACATAAATACGCTACGCACTGTAAATTTTTAACCAAGTAAATAATCGATATGTGTGAAATTTTCTATTAATTGATATTGCCATCAATATTTTTATCACACTTACAGCCAAAATGGCGCACCGGACAAATGTCCGGGTTGGCCGCCCCTAGAGCGGGCGCTGATGGAAGTTTAATGAAAATCATTAGCGCCGTTTTCGAGGAAATCGCAAAAAACTGAATGCGTTAATGTCGTTAATGTCGACTTTCGGTTGATGGATTTTCCCCGTAACCTTCGTATCAGATGCGATGATAGTTCCAAAACGAATTACCAAGTTTGAGCTTCTTCGGGTTTTTTGTTTTTTTGGAGATATTCTGTTAAAAACCATACGCACACACAAATACATTTTTTCTTATTTGCGAAACCTCAGAACACATATTTCCGGTGAATACTCAATTACGAAAATTTGACACAATCGCAAAATACTTCCTCTTACTAGTGTAAGAGAAAGTAAGAAGAAAGAAATAATAATACCTACACAGAATTGTATTTAATTATAAACAGCTGATACACATTATTACTTGAATGTGAGTATTTATTTATCAATTTAAAGTATAAAACAATAATAAAATCTTAACCTGTTTTTTTTTTTTTCTTGTTTTTCATTTTAGGTTGCATAGGAGATTCCCCACTCTGGCCTGCCAATGCCTGGAGGGCACAAAGCTAAAGGGTAATAGTAACCTATTACCTAATAAATCACCCTACCTGACCAAAGCATCCAAAAGGGCTAGGTTATTTCTAGGGCCGCGGTATATCTTCAGACCCTACAGGGCTAAAAAGAAGGGCCATGGGCCAACTGAACGATAATAATTAAATGGTGGCCAAGCCCTGTCAGCTGCCCAAATATAGATATATAGTGCTCTATCGAACCTGATCTCATGAAATATTCAAAAATGAAAATCCTACAACTGATATTTATATTTTGATTTTTTTTTTATACTTAAGAGTATTTTTATGGTTAAATTGATTTTGTATACAATTAAATTTCATTAATTCGTTTTAAATTAAGTTAAAAATCGCTTGTGAAACACTCAGATGACTTTTTCTTATTCTTGGTCATATAATTATTTAGAAAATGAGCATTTTCAAATTTTACTATTTGTTCTAACATATACATGTATAAGTGGAGGAGTGATAGGAAACAAACTACCCACCCAGGATGCTGAGTCTTATTCAGCTGCCCAGAATTTAACGCCACAAATTCTGCAAAATTATCTAAATTCAATATTTTTTTTTTTAATGTTTCAAAAGATTCTATTCTGTCCTAACCACACGTAACCTTCAGCAACATTTGCAATTCTTAGAGAAGTTGTTTTGCAGATGGAGATAGAAGGTTAACGTTCAAAAAAGCCAAAATATAACGTTCACTCTAAGACGTGCCATTTCTCGCCCAGCTCATATGAACCACATGTTATTACCATGCGATGATACTGTTAAATATCAACGACAAACGCCTGACATGGAACCCACATGCAAGACTAAAATGAAACGAAATAAACAAACGTTACAGCCTAGACAAGCGGCTATTGGACAGACGCTCAAAACTAATTTCTAATAACAATGTACTTATCTTCAATCTACTACTAAAACCAATTTGTACTTAGAGACCTGAGTTATAGGACTCAACCATGCGTTCCAACATCCACTGCCTCCAAAACCTATAATCCAATATACTCCGTTGTATAACCGATGTTCCGTTTTACGTTTCTAACCTGGCAATCCATTCCGATCTCCAGATTCCATTTATAAGGAACCAACTCCAAATACGATACCGCAAATTTCAAACCCGTCTCGCCCATCATCACAATCCATTAATTCATCGACTTTCCTCAGCATCCATTCCAGATAACCCTCGTCGACGACTGAGGCGGCAGTGGCCTCGTGATCTCTTATAAGTGTGCACAGCGAAATAGTGTAGAGTGTCACCCCTGGGGTAAATTTTCGTTTACCGTAATTGTGATTCATCTCATTTACTTGTTGCTGGTCTTGCAAACGTTGTAAATTTTCAAATAAATGAAAAAAAAACAAAATTGTTTCAAATAAAATAAATAGATTTACATTTTTTATGCAGCTAGAATTCAAAGTTTGCAGGCAATATGTTACATTAGTTATCGAGAAAATGAAAAAAAAAAACAAAAAAAAAAAAAAAACAGATTCTGTCAAATAGTCCTGGGTATGCCGAGATCTTCAAATTTCAAATTTTAGCCTTGCTCCTTCTAATGTAAACAAATATTTACATAGAGATAAAAACCATTACATTATACTGAAGAGGAATTTTATAAGGAAAGCTGTTCCCGTAGAAACGTCCAAAAAATAGATTCCCCTCCCCCCCAAATATGTCAAATAAAAGGTATTTATGCATATGAATAGTATACAATATTTAAAAATTGCATAAAACCGTAAAACATATTCAGTAATGTTGCATTTATGGTTGATGGATGTGCCCAAAAATCTTCTTGTCAGTTGTGGTGGTGTACCTCCTACAAAGTATATAATTCCGAATAAGTTCTGAAGGAGTTGGAAGTTCATGCTTTCCACAAGTGTCATTTAAGCTTAGGTTACTCCAGGTTTACTATAACATTGAAGCCAGTTAAAATTTAGTAAAAGTTCCATGTTTGAAGTAAAATCGTCAATAGTATCCCTCACTAGCTCGATATTTATGTTAGTAGGTCAAATGAATAGAATGTATTGTTTAAAGAAAATTTAAAATATATATAATTGGGTTAAGGTCTGCAAGAGTAAAGTCGTGTGAGTGTTTCACACCAGACTATTTTGACATAAACATTTCATTCTCCGCTTGAAGTGCGAATTCTTGTATTTTCAATGGTAAATATTCAAAAAGAATGTAATAGTACCGCAAAGATAATGCAACCACACAGAGAGAAGAGAGGCCCTCTCTGGTTAACAGAGACTACTCTCTGACTTAGGCAGGCTAGAGTGGGAGAACCTGTGTATATAAACCAGTGGGAATCTATCTAAAGGATCTATCAGATACAACAATGCAACTGTACATCGCAGCGTGTCATATCTTTACTCTCACCATTCATTCAAAGTCCATCATTTTCATTACAAAGTCCAGTGCAGTTAGTGTAAACTTACCTACATTATATTAGTGTCAGCATATCTCGTTCATTTAATCAAACCTAATTTCTCTCCTCAACAACCTCATTATAATAATTTGTATGAAACACTCACACGACTTTCTCGTACTTTTGTTAATACAATTATAAAATTAACACATTTTTTGAATAATTTCACTAAAATTTTTATTTGCCCCTGAACAAAACAGTAGCTAGATGGTGGTAGGGGAACAGGTTGTTTCTTAGAGGTTGCTCAGGTAATGAATGAGATTACAGTTAAGTCTAGCAGTCAATCTCTCCATTAACAATTGAAATGTAATGCAACATTTTCCCTAGAAATCCTCTAGTTTCAATTAAAACTAATGATAAACATGCAATTACCATTTCAGGTTTAAAGAAAAATCAATGGACCCGTTTTCTAGAAAATTTTATAAATTAATCTGTTACAGATACTGTACAGAAAATCGGTTAACTAATTTTGTTCCAACTTACTATTCAGCTAATGTTTCTAATGTTATTTAATGTTACGTAGTTGGTAGAATAGTACATTTTACTAAAGAAATCATACTTCAGAGTACGGTTTCTCAACCTTTTCCAGAGCTTGGCCCCCATTTTTACCTCTTTTTTTTTTTATTTCTACAGCAAAACCACGATGCGAATGCTGTCGGATTTTCTCCCGCTTATTTTTCCTCCCGACGGATCGCCTGCTCGAGGGCTGTATTCCTATCAAACAGGAATAAAGTTAGAAAATACATGTAGCTTTAAACTGAACCACACTTGTAGCTAGCACATGTAGCTTTAAACTTCAAAACCTGGAATGGCTCATAGCACAATTCGTAGATTATAGATGGCTGCATTATTATGAAATTCCTTATTATGCATTTTTACAAGAAACAAAAATTTCACATTTACAAATCCAAAATAAGACAAATTTGGACATACCTACGTATTCCCAGCTCTGGGCGACTGCCAAACCGTCACACAAGAAACAAACACATTCAAAACAAGATCACACAATGTTCCTACTATGTCAGTAACACGACACTACATACCGACCTATAGATTCTATTCATAAACGAACTGACAGAATAAATTTACACGAGATTCCCACAGCAAAACTAGGCACACACATCCATATAATCACTAACATTTCCTCCCTGACCATCCTGGGAATCTTCCAAGGCGTTTAAAATACCGCTGAGAAGACCTCTTGACCGAGCAAGAGAAGTAACCCCTGCCAAGGATGAGTGGCACTGGCCACTTTCCTCAAGCCGCACTTAAATTAATTTAGCCGCAGCTATCCAATTATTTACCTATTGCATAAGCGTTTGCCTATTGTAATAAAATAAATAAATGATAGTGAAAAATAATGGAAAAAAATGTCTTCTCTTTATTGTATCTGAATGTAATTCAGCAAAATATTTTATACAACCATTTATAGCACGACAACTTAGTAAAAAAAAGAGCATTCTTTGCTGTGACTGTTGGCCGAAACCTTAATTTATTCTAAATGGCCTGTTTACATGTTTATTGGTTCAGCAAATAGTATGATGTCTATTAGCCCGGCCCAAAATATTTTTTTCTGAGTTGTCGAGCCATACTTTCTTGTTTGGCCTCCTAGTCTTGTAATGTAGCCCCAATTTACGCGGTTTTCTCTCGTGGCTCCCATGGAATATTTATGGTAATTCCAAGAAGTCATACAGCCCTCTGTTGAGAACCATTTGGCATAGAGGAAATCATAAGCTTAAACAGCTCCCTAAGTAACCTTGGAAAATCTATTTTCCTAGAACCAAAATGTGACACGACCACAATACTCACAGGAGTAAGAAAAAGAAAGAAAAAAAATGTATGAGGAGAAACAAACTATTAATCGAATATTTGGCTACCTGAAGATATAAAGGAACGAATATGATTTCAAACTAGTATAGAAATTTAATAATTTCCTGTTTGGTCTAGTTATGCATAAGGCAGTGAATTAAAATAAAGAAAGTAAAAAATAAGACCATTATAAGATTCAAATGACCATTATACAATATAATACCAGTTTAATAAAGCACTGTACGAGTTATTAATTCAAATTAAATAATGTATTAATTCTACTTCTTATTGAATGCTATTAATTTTGCAAGGATATTCATTCTCATACTTTTAAGCAAAAAAAAAAAAAAAAAACCATTTAGGCTTTCAAGTTTCTATTAAATGAAATGATGAAAATATGCAAAGCAGTAGAATGGTAAAAATATGCTATTTTTCTTAATCAGTTATTTTTTTTTTTCGGCTCCTACTTTATTTTTATTTTTAATTTTTATTCACTGGTGACTAGTTAAAATTTGTCATAGAGTCACGTGACAGCTAGGTGGTGGGATGTCCGTAGGCGTGGCTAAGACTTTGATGGATGCCCCCCTCTCATCTCTGTCCCGTTCGTAGCCATTGATAAACCCGATTAAAGTAATTACTTTGTTCTATCGGAGTTTTATAATAACTAAGCGATATTTCATTTGGTTCTCCACCTTCCGTTCTGCCTAAAGTTGTAGTGTTGTAGCCTAAGGCAATACACATCTACCCAGTTTCTTAGTCCTCTACTATACCTCTTTGTCTATAGAAAGAAACGTCTTCTTGTTATTAGAAAGTAATTGGTGATCCAGGATCCTGCTACTGATTTACACACGGCTAGTAAAAACCCGTCCCTCAATTCTCTCTCTCGCCCCCAATCATGACCAGTTATTAAGATTCCTGGACGTGAGGCTAAGATAATGGAATGTTGATGAGATGAGTTCTTCCTCCCTTACTCAATACATTCCAAATTAACGCCGCCTTGGACACAATTCTAACTTCCCCGCCAACCCCGATCATCTAGACTAAGTTTCGTCATCAATGGTACATCTGCGCTTATAAACAAGCTTTGGAAAACAACAAGGGAGGCTGTTTTGAAATAAGAAATAAAAATAAATAAATAAATAAATAAATAAAAAGGGTTACAAACAATACAAAAAGTTACAAGAGGAAATGCAAGAAACGTGTTCATTAGGAGAGAACACTCTTTCAGATTAAACAGTGGTTCCTGCTATCTTATAGTCTGATCGTCAATCGTTTTCAATCTTAATTTACCAAGACCGGATTTCTCTTATATAGGCCCCTGATGTTTATTAATTTTTATACAACAGTAGCTACATTCTATATTAGTAATCTATTATTATTTAATTCCAGAGTGGAGATCGTGTTCTTCTAAAAATAAAATTTACACATCCATTCAGTGACTTCCATTAATATTATAAAATTAACTGAACATATTGTTCATTAACATTTATTTTCTTAACTTCCAATTTATATTCATATATTCCCAATTTTATAAACAATTAGAATTAGGAAAGTTTGTGCATTTTTATACAAATATAGTGTACCTTTTTACTATATCCATCAAAAGCAACAAATGCAAAATGAAGTTTGCGATTTTTTCGCAAGTCATAATTTGTCGGATCAATAAATATTTGTATGGCTTTGTCTATTAATTAATAATTACTACTTTCTATTTCTGTACTAAGAAGAGATATTAATATCGTGTTAAATTGAGTTTCCCCGGAGAATCTTGTTTTGAATTCCTCTGAACATGAAAACGTAGATTTCAAAAAATAGCCTAGTATTTGTGTATGTAAACTAAATAAATACTCAGCCACAAAAAAAAAATTTTTATATACAAAATAACTATACTTTTTTGTACTAGCTTTGTTATAAATTATGTTTATAACTAATATAAATGTTATATAACATACTTTAATCACAAAAACTTCTAACATTCTCGGGAATAAAATTTGAAAACAGGAGAAATTTAATTAGTGTAACTTTCTGGTCTGGGACAGACATCGTAGATAATGATCTATTTTCTTTTTCTTTTTTTTTTTTAATTTTATCGTTAAATTATTTTTATTAACAGAAAAATGGTCATTTCTTTTGAGGATGCCGTCAGAGCAATCGCTATTGCGGAGGAAGAACACAGCGTATGTATGATGTGTGGCAGAACGTTTATGATAGGAAACCTGGGAAAAACATTCAGAAACTAGGAAGTGGTCGAAGAAGGGTCACAAACAGATCGATACGCCCGATTTCTCCGTTCTCGGTTTTATGCAATTAGTTTCTTTTAGCTATAGAGCTCAGGGATAACTTTTTACAAGTTCGGGAAGCACCGTGAGAGAAGACGATTGCTAGAAGTAGGTCTGATGGCTAAAAGGATACCAGCATCGGGGCCAGTACTAACCAGAAATCATTGTGAAAGCAGGTTAGCCTTTGCCAATCGGCATATGCTTTAGACTGTAAGCAATAGGGGAGGAGTGTCTGTTCTCTTCACAGATCAATCCCGATTTGGTCTTATTCTTCAAACGGTCGAATTCGGGTACGGTGAATTAAGTGGCAGGCTTCATTTAATCTTGTACTAATAGCAAAAGTGCTCCTTTTCAACGACAATCAATTATGGTATGGATTGGGATAAGTTTTCAGGCCTACACCGAGTTACCGGAAATGTTGTTGCAGAAAATAACCGCTGCTAAGTACGTTGAAGAAGTTCGTCTAGAGGTAGTCATAACATTTGCTCCATTTATCGGGGGATAGTTTCATGCTAATGCATGACAACGCTAGACCACACAGGTAGAGTTGTCACGTGCGCTTCTCGTAGCAAGTCGGCATAAATCTGACTTAATACTTGATGTGTATGGAGCAACCTCTGTCAAAACTAAAAAAGCTAGTGTAGCTTAAACTTAAACCAAACTATAAAGAATCCAAAAACTCAACTAAAAGCATTTTTTTTTCAGAAAAATGCTACAAATAAAAGTGATAGATTTAAATCTGTGCAGTTAGCATTCCAAATTTTAATGGAAATCGTTGTACTCGTTTTCAAGATAATACCAAAAAATCGAAATTCTGTTCTGTAATGTTGCAGTTCTGATTAACGAATTTTCTTCAAATTTGGAATTCTAGCAATGCTCTGAAGGTATATTAATATTATATTAATTAATAGAACCATACATTTAATTGAAGTATCAGTTTACAGGAAAGCTTAATTTTATGTTCTTGCAGAAACGACAAAACTTCCATTTCGTCCTGGAAAATGTTTCAAACAAATGCTATAGGTACCAAGAATGTAGATATTATGGCTCAGCTTAATTTAATCGCACTTGTTTTATAATTAATATCGATTCTGTCCGAATCTCTAAAAGATATTCCATAGAGTGCTAAGATAATAATTACTTACTTTCTCTTACTCCTAGTAAGAGGAAATATTGTAATCGTTTCAAATTTTCGATATCGAGTTTTCACCGGAAAATATCCTTTTGAGGTCCCCTGTGTCCAAAAAAGTGGTTTTTAGCAAATGGTCTGAGTGTGTGTGTGTGTGTGTGTGAACTGCATAGCTCAAAAACGAAAAATCGCAGAAAGTTGAAACTTGATATTCCGTTTAGGTATCACCATGGCATCTGACAGTTGGTCATCTGTAAAAATTCCTCAATCGGAAGTACCACTTTACTTTTTGTTTTTTTACGTTTATGCGTTTTTTCTCAATAATGGTTCCAACGATTTTCTTCAAACTTGGTATACCAGCTATATATATAATGATCTACTACTTTTATTTGAAACATTTCTCTGAGAAAATCATTTAACGGCAGTTTTGGAGGAGCGGTGGGGTTATGTTTTTCTCTGAAATGCTATCATAGTTGGATTATACAATTCCATCATCCAAACAGAATTAATTAGAAATAAATAGATGGCCATAATTCCGAGTTTCAAGAAAATTAGTAAACCAGAAGTGCGCTTTTATCTGGCAGTTTTTTTTTCAGTTTTCGACGAATTTCATTAAATTTAGTACACAAACTATAAAATTTGTCAATTTTAATTTTGAGAACTTGAGTAAGAAAAAGTTGTGTGAGTGTTTTGCACCACACTTTTTTTTTTTTTTTAATCTTGCATGAGTAGTAAGCGCATCATACATAACTCGCCATAACGAAAATCTTCACTCTCTGTTAGTGTAGGACATTTGCAAAAGCAAACATTTGTCTTGCTATTGTCAGTGCTACTGGGATGGGATAGAATTGAATGGAAGATGATATGGTGTATATTTATGTAAGTGTGTGAGTGTGTGTGTGTGTATATATAAAGCATGAGTTTCTGCGGGAAGCAAAAAATAATGGTTAGTGGAAGTAATTGGAAATCAAAAAGTGGAAATGACAGAGCGTGAAGATGCGTGTAGAATTGGAGATAATCCATTTATCATTTGTAGCGCGCGGTACTAGCGCTATAGTGTGAGGGTGGTGTATGTGGTTGTGTGCGCAGACAACACGGCCCGACAAATCTATTAGTTGCCATTATGAATGGGCTGGATTCTACCATTCACATGTCTTCACTGAATAGTGAACATTATAAAACTTCAACATTCTATTTGTATCATGTGTCTTCCATTGTAAACTATGATAAATAAACTGCACTATTAATAAAATAATTTATTATCAAATAGAATTTGGAATAGAAATTCTCATAAATATTCAAATATGTTCATGTCAATATACCATGTCAAAGTAATAGTCATTTCATAATTATTAAACGATGCAGACTAGTGGTGGAGATTTTGATGTTCTTCAAATCATACCCATGTTATTATGGTGTTTTGTTTCAATAAAAAAAATATATATTATATAGATTTATTTTAATTGAAAAGTTGTTAATTAAACAGTTAGGAAAAAATTAATTTTATTGGCAAAAAAAAATATCTATATGTTCTTCACTTCTTCTTTTTTTTATATTTGCATCAAATCTGAAGTATTGACGCTTGAAAACTTTTCAGTGCAGGGCTGGTCTCTGCAGCTATCTATATGACCCTGATAGTGATCTGTAGAGACTTATTCAGCGAGGAAATTTAAGAAGCTCGCCCCGAACTCAGGATCCACGCTTTCCAATCGAGTGCAGTACTACTGAGGTCTATTATTGATTAGATCAGACCATTTATGACCCTCCGTCCATCTGAGCACATATGATAATGACCTTTGACAAACAATTCAAGATATAAAATAAAAGAGTGAGACTACTCTTAGTAAGTACCTTGAATTCAACATATAAACATAAAGAGTGACTGATTTTAGAGCTGATTTTTATAAACCGACATATAAATAAAAGAGTGGCAACCCAGAGCAGATTCCTTGAATTCAACAAATATTCAGAAAGGGTAATACTTTGAGCAGATTTCTATAAATCGACATATAAATTACAAGAGTGACTAGAGCACACTCTTGTTAACCAACATATAAATTAAAAGAGTGACAGTCTAGAGCAGATTCCTTGAATTCAACATATAAACAGAAAGATTGAATATTTAGAGCAAATTTATAATTTAATAAAGCGACATATAAATTACAAGAATGACTAGAGCACACTCCTGTTAACCAACATATAAATTAAAAGAGTGACAGTCTAGAGCGGATTCCTTGAATTCAACATATAAACAGAAAGATTGAATATTTACAGCAAAATTTATAATTTAATAAAGCGACATGTAAATTAAAAAAGTGACTATTTAGAGCAGATTTCTGTAAGCCGACATATAAATTAACGAAGTGACTATTTAGAGCAAATTTTTGTAAACCGAGATATAAATTAAAAGAATGACTATTTAGAGAACATTTCTGTTAACCAACATATACATTTAATGAATGTCTATTTAGAGCACATTTCAGTTAACTAACATACAAATTAACAAAGTGACTATTTAGAGCAAATTTCTATAAGCTGACAAATAAATTTAAAGAATGACTATTTAGAGAACATTTCTGTTACGTAACATATAAATTAACAAAATGACTATTTAGAACCAACATATAAATTTGAAGAATGACTATTTAGAGCACATTTCTGTTAACAAACATATAAATTAAAAGAGTGACTGTCTTGAGCCTTGAATTCAACATATAAACAGAAAGATTAAATATTTGGAGCGGATTTTTGTAAGCCAAGATATAAATGAAAAAACAGACTGTCCAGAGCCAATTCTTTGAATTCAATATATAATTTGAAATATTGCTCTAATTCAGCATATAAACTGAAAGAATACAAATGCAATGACATATATATGAACGCCAAGAGTGAATGCTTTTTTTTTTATTATTATTGCCTATGCTATCCAAAGCCCTTGTGGGGCCCTATAGCTTCCCCAAAGATCAGAGCCTTCTCAGTGCACTGCCGACCTCCGGACAGTGTTCTCTCGTTACAAACAACCACCGGACAGTGAGCAGTTAGAGATTCCTAAGAAGAAAAAAATCTAAGAGGAGCAGCTGGACTCGAAACCGGATCCTCCACGATACTAGTATAGCGCGCCAACTATGAGCTAATCCCTTCCCTTGAGTGAATACTTAGAGCAGTTACATTGATACCAACATACAAATAACATAATTGTATGTATAGTCAAAGCAATTTCCTTAAAGCTCACGTAGCATAGAACTTGGGATCACAGAGGGTTGTATTAAATTTTAAGAAAGATAATTAAAATTAGTGTACTATAATTACTGATAATCTAAAAAAAAAAAAAATGCTTTAATATTCTTGAATGCTTCTAGATAAAGAGTTTCAAAATCAAAAATTTTATGAAATCTTTAGCCGTAACATATAGCTACGAATTTTTTTTATTTAATCAGTAATCGAAAATCACTGCTAGATAGAATCACAACATTTTTAAAATTATATTTGAAGTAATCGTAAATTTGGATGACCGATTTTAACCAAACTCTTACTGTCATGGCCATTACTAGCACAAAACGAAATATCAGTTTCAGCTTAAACAGAAACTACTATTTAATTTCTAGAAACTACTGCATTCAGGGGTTCTCAAAACATGTATTTCTGGTAAAAACCAATTTGGAAAATGTTGAAATCACAAATTTCGGAATTACTACTACTACTACCACCTCTATTATCATCATTTTAGTAAGACAAAATAAAAAGTAAAATTAAACTCCCAAAGGTAAAATTAGTAGATAAATTTTTACTAAAGTGATGATAAAAATTAAAATTAGGTCCCAATTTTGTCAGTATGTTATTTTATAATCAGCGGAAGTAACAAGGACAATTTTGAGACTAATGACCCTGCGCTACAGGTGAGTTGGCGCCAACTGTTTAACAATAGTGTTACAGAACAACTAACTACGTGGTAGAGATGGATTATCTAAAAATATTAGAAAATTATAGGTGAAGAACCTTTCAATTCATATTTTAATAGATAATTCCTAATCAATGGTTGACTTTAATAACACCGTAACAAATAAAAATACCTAGCACATGACTGCCTCTTACTGCAGTCAATAGAATAATATACTATGTAGAAAAATTTTTTTCTTTACACATCAAATTTGACTCATTTGTCTTTGCATTACGTGTGGAGGCATTGCTTGGACAAGTACCTACCCAGGCAGGTAGTAAAAATAACATAAGATTTGAAATATAATGCCAGAAAGTCCGCAGACCTACCTATTTTTTACTTTCTCTTACTCCTAGTAAGAGGAAATATTGTAATCGTTCAAATTTTTGATATCGAGTTTTCACTGGAAATAATACGTTTTAAGGTCCCTTCAGTCAAAAAAGTGGTTTTAGCAAATGGTGTGTGTGTGTGTGTGTGTGTGTGTGTGTGTGTAGTTAACGACATAGCTCAAAAACGAAAAACCATAGAAACTTGAAACTTGATATTCCGTTTAGGTATCACCATGGCATCTGACAGTGGGTCATCTATCAAAATGCCTCAACCGGAAGTACCACTTTACTAGTTTATTTTTTATTTTTTTACTTTTTTTTGCGTTTTTCTCAAAAACAACTCCAACGATTTTCTTGAAACTTGTTTTATCAACCAGACATACAAAGAACTACAACTTTTATTTCTAATATTTCTCTGGGAAAATTCATTTAAGGGCAGTTATGGGGGAGGGGTTGGGTTAGGTTTTCATCTAAAGTGCAATTTTAGTTTACTAAACAATTCTACCATCTAAATAATGTTAATTAGTATTAAATATGTTGTTGACATTCCGATTTTCAAAAAATCGGATAACCGGAAGAGCGTTTACATTACCACTTTACTAAATGACTTTTTTTCACTTTTTCGCGATTTTCTCAAAAATAGCTCCGACGATTTTCTTGAAAATTCCTATATAAACTAGACATACAAAGATCTACAACTTTTATTAAAATTGTTCTCTGGGAAATGTCATTTAAGGGAAATTTTTAGGGGAGGGGTGGGGTTATGTTTTTCTTTAATGTGCTATCATAGTTGATTATACAATTCTATCATCCAAACAAAATTAATTAGCAATAAATAGATGGCCGAAATTCAGAGTTCAAGAAATTAGTAAACCGGAAGGGCGCTTTTACTGAACAGTTTTTTTTTCAGTTTTCGTCGAATTTCATTAAATTTGGTACACACACTATAAAATTTGTCAATTATAATTTTGAGCACTGGAGGAAGAGAAAGTTGTGTGAGTGTTTCACGACAGATTTTTTTTTTTTTTTTGGAAATTTTACAAATGAAAGTGAGAAGTTTCTATCTGTTCAGAAAGCATTCCAAGCCCATAGGTAATCGTTACATTCGATTTCGAGAAAAATTCCAAAAATTTCAAGATTTTATTCTGTAAAGTCTATATTTCCGTTTAACGGATTTTAAAGTTTTTTTTTAAATTCTAACAATATTTCTAATGTATATTAATAATTATGTACTATCGGTAGTAGTAACCATAATTGTACTGAAGTGGTAAGATTACTGGTAAGCTTAACCAAGAACGCTTCAAAAAAATAACTTGTTTGGGAAAAATGATTTTTTTTTTTTTTTTTTTTTTTACCAACGCCTATTTTTATTGGCATTGAGCCATTTGTTGGCGAACAGTCCAATAGAGAGCAGCCATTTGGGTTATACCTGGCTGCGCGGTAATATCCAGACATTACGAGCACATTGCAGAGCAGTACATCTCAGTAGGTACTCGCTCGTCATGTCCTTCCCCAGACTACATAGAGGGCAAGATGGTCTGTCCACTATTCCTATTCGCCACAGATGATGTTGTAATTAGTCGTGGCCAGTTGCAGGCGAAAACCGGCCATGTTGATTCTACGAGGCAGTTCACTATCTAAGCGGCCCTCCCGCCTGCAGAAGGCCTCGTATCTCTTTCCGAATACTGCCACTCGGCGAACATCATGTTGTTTGCGATTTAATGTGGACCGGATCATAGAACGGGCCGCACGAATATTAAGTGGGGGCTCTGGCTGCGATGACGGTGCGCCCAGCTTTAGCTAGCTGGTCAGCTTTTTCATTTCCAGCCAGCCCACAATGGCTTGGGACCCATTGGAGTATGATTTTTTTTTTTTTTTTAACTTTTTATTTGTCATTTACAACTGTACAAAATGGTACAATAAGTAAATATGGTAAGCGTGGTAAATGGCGTGAGTGGCTTGAATGGTGATCATCCAGTGATGATCTCCATTAGTCAACAAGGTGATCGCGAGGCCAACGACGCCTAGTCGCCTTCGGGGGTTGGAAGGAAGTGTGGTTGAGGATAAGTTAGCTGCTAATGGATTAGGATGTGTTGATAAGTTTTTGTGAAATTTATTGTAACGTGTTTTAGTAAGTTCGGTTATAAAAGGAATTTTGAGATCTTTATGTATAGTTAGGTTACTGACATAGAATGGAGCGTTTACAATGCGGCGGAGGATTTTAGATTGAAGAGTTTGTAATCGGTTGATATTAGACCGTTAGCTGAACCGTAAAGTTCTAGTCCGTAAGTCCATATAGGTGCTAGGGGGGATAGATACAGTCGTCATTTATTATGAGGTGTTAGTTTTGAGTGGTGATCAAGTAGTCTGGCTAGAAGCTTATATCTTTTGCTTAATTCTATTCTTTTAATTCGTGTATGAGTATTCCAGGTGAGTCTCTTGTCGACCAAGTACCGCACATGGTCGGCTGACTATGTATGATTTGAAACCGCCTTTTTAGCAACTGGCTAATCATTTTCCTGCAGCTAAGTATGTTATTGGACTCGCAGTTCCTTAATTTAGTCAGAGCAATAATGGCAGTTTGCAAGTCCACCAGGATGACAACATTTCTTGGTGTGACTCGTTCAATATTTTCAAGTGCGATCTTGATTGCAGCAATTTCGCCGTCAAAATTCGTGCACGCTCGTCCGACTGGCTGGTAGCTCTGAAATAATTCGCAATAAGCACGCGCACCAGCACTACTACGGTCGGGCTGTGCTGATGACCCATCTGTAAAATACATGCAGCCAACTTTCTGATGGGTGGAAAAATGCTTCAAATAAAAGTGATAGGCAGTTATGTGTGTAGATAATATACGAAATAGAAAATAGGGGGAATTATGTTCGAGGAAACCGCCAAAACCAATCAGTAAAATGGAACTTCCGGTTGATAGGTTTTGACGAAAAACATACTATTACGTGTGGAACACCAAGTTTGAGTTCCCTACGATTTTTCATTTTTGAAATGTTTTCTTCACACACACATCGCTAAACATTTTCTCTTCTTCTGCGGACTTTAAAAGTGGTATTTCCGGTGAAAATTTGATACCATCTTAATACTTCCTCTTAACGGGAGTAAGAGAAATTAATAATTTTTGAGGAACTAATTATTTCTTATTTTTATGGGAAACTAGACAAAATATTTTATAAAAAATTCTAAATCTCATTCTTTTTATTTTGATTATTGTCGTGGAACATAAAATTGATTAACTGAGAGTTCATAAAATAAATTTGATTTCCATCTTACTTTCTCACGTTTTTCTACGCTAAACACATGTTACATTCTTCGCTAGTAGTTTGGGAATTCACAACATCTGTTTGGTAGGACGAATTGAATTAAACTGAAATTAAACAGTAAAAGATTACAGGATATGGATATTAGTGCCAAAATCTTCTTTGTTAATAGAATTCAATTATTTATTTTGTTACTTCCGAATAATTATTTTTATGTACAAAGCGCAATTCCGTCAACATTCCTCTTACTATTTTTTTCAGAGAGAATTATCTAAAAAGGCAGAACGATAAAATAGAGTCCCAGTATATGTCCCTCTCCCCGATTACTAAAAATATAGACGAGATAAATTAGGTTCTCATTTTAATCTTTGGTCTTCGATTGTGACTAAAAGGTCCATTTCCCCGACTCCGTTTCCCATTCGTCTGATCTCTAAGGAATTTTTGAATCATATATTACTGTTCGTTACACAGATTTGTGCACTTAAAATTTCTTAATTAATCTAAATTAAAAGAAATTAAATTAAATTTTCTAGGGTTGTGAGAAAATCAGTTTCAGAACCTTTGGTCGGAACAGGATGTCTGTGGAAGAGCTTAGGCTATTTTCCTTTAAATTTGTGATCCGATTTATTCGGACTGCGATGAATCATAGGTTGATTAGATCCGGATCTGGAATTTTGTTCTAGACCCGATTGGTTGTTGATTTTCTTTGGGCTAAATGAGCCTAGTAGTGTTTTGTATAGCGTAGGGTTTGGTCCTTCCCACCAGACGAATAATAATAATAATAATAATAAAGTCGTGAACGGAGGCGGATAGCAAATTTACTTTAATATAAATTTCTCAAATAAATTCCAAGGACAAAATTGGGAAATCCTAACTCTCTGTACAACAATATACTTCTGTTTGGAGGTTCCCGCTGAAATCAGGAATTTATATCATCGCAACTGGAGGTATAAGCTCGCAAATGTTATTTTCAATAAAATTCGAATTGTTATTTTTTATACCACATGTTCAATGTTTGTTTCTGCATATTTGTGATTTTGGAATCTTCATCCTTAGTAAAGCTCTTTTTCTCAATAAAAAAAAAAAAAGTAATAAATAAATAAATGAAATAACACAATGCAGTGAGCCACAAACGTGACTATTTTAACAAACGTGAGCCTAAATGACTATTTTTGCATTCTCTTACTCCTAGTAAGAGGAAGTATTGTAATCGTGTCAAGTTTTCGATATCAAGTTTTCATCGGAAATATCCGTTTTGAGGTACCCTGAGTCTAAAAAAGTGATTATTAGCAATTGGTTTGTGTGTGTGTGTGTGTGTGTGTGTGTGCCTGTGTGGCACCATACCTCAAAAACGAAAAATTGCGAGTGTTAAATCTTAATATTTCGTTAAAGTGCTACCAGGAGTTCAGAGAACAAGCTTTTTGTAAAAATCGTCCAATCGAAATCGCCACTGTACTCGATTTTTTTTTTTTTCAGTTTTTTGTGTTTTTCTCAAAAAAAGATCAAACAATTTTCTTTAAAAATTACATATCAACACATCATACAACGAACTATAACTTTTATTTAAAATATTACTCCGGAAAAATACCGAAAAAAAAAAATTCGAACCAACCCGTCCCAAAAGTACCTACCGAACTTTTCCGGGACGGGTGGGGTTAGGTTTTCCTCTAAATTGCTATTTTAGTTTACTACACAGTTCTATTATCTAAATAATATTAATTGGAATTAAATGTATTGAAATTCCTTATTTAAAAAAAAAATCGGATAATCGAAAGTGCGTTTTTACTGAAACTACTAGTTTTACTAGTTTTCTGATACTTTCTCTAAAACAACACCAGCGATTTTCTTTAAACTAGGAATGTGAACTATACAAATAAAGAGCTACCACTTTCATTTAAAACATTTCTGCTCGTAAAGTCATTTTAGTGGAAATTTGGGGAAGGGGAATTCGGGGTTATGTATTCCTCTAAAGTGCTATCTTAGTTGATTATACAATTCTACCATCTAAACAAAATTAATTAGAAATAAATAGATTGCCAAAATTTCGAGTTTCAAGAAAATTAGTTAACCGGAAGTGCACTTTTTATTGATACAGCGATACGGGATTCATATTTATCAATTAATATTTTTATTTTAATCAAATTCTTGTCTCTAACTAAAATAATAATTGTCCGCATTATTAGCTGAATATTAGATGCAAATTACCCTGAAGAAGTCTACTCCAATATGATGGGCAAAACGTCTGATTACAACAAACCACTGAAGCGGTCTTAACCCGAAGACCAAAATAATTTACCCAACAATGGCCATGGAAGTCTCAAAGATTATACAGTGATGTTTTTTAAACTTGGAATTCAAAATACACAGATATAAACGTGCCACTTTTGGACAGCATCATAGAATTCATCCCTATGGATGAGCATCGTGAGTTGCGGACAACCTAGATGCTTATCGGGGGTCTGGGGGCAGGGATTTTAGTGAGGGGATGCTGTGTCTTTCAAAGACCTCCCTCAGGCACCTGGTTGGTTTCCATACTGAGCATTGCGGTTTAAGGAGATACCTCTATACAATAGCGCTCATGCCAGACCCGTTTTTTTAGGGTTTGTGAGACAGAGGAAGAAACACCCATACATTTCATAACGGAATGTCATTTAGGTTGTGAGGAAATTATGTTTAGACTCTTTGGTGGGAATAGGATATGGGTCGAAGGGCTTGGGCTATGACCTCCTAAGTTTATGGCCCGATTGGTTGTAATCAAACTAAGGTGGGTGGAATCCGGGTCCGGACTTTTGTTTGGCCATTTCCTGTTTTGAGTAATAATAATAATAATAATAATAATAATCATCATTATCATCATCGCTGGGTGTTCGAATTTATCAGGCACTGAGTACTTCTCAAGGCACAATAATGTAGCTCGCGTGCTCCATCAGGCGCTGGTAATCAAACTCGGGATTGTGCTAGAGGAAGAGGAGCTTCCTTATTACAGTTATTTCCCGAAGGCCATGTAGGAAAAGGACGGGGTTAAGGTGTATTGGGATCAGTGCAGGATCACCGATAGGTCGGTCATGCACAATAGACCGGACATCCTTATTTTAAATACCCGAAAAAGGGCAGCCGAGATAAAAGATGTAGGGATTCCCTTGGACGACAATACCCGCAATACGTTAGCCGAGAAGAAGCGGAAGTACCAGGATCTAGCGATTGAAATCAAAGAGATGTATTCGCTGGAAATGGTTAGGATGATCCCGATCGTCATATCGGCTAATGGCCTAGTGCATGTTGAGACAGTCAAGAATCTGCATGAGCTCGAGTTGGAACCCTGGTTATTGGAGAAGGCGCAGAAGTCTGTTTTATTAGACACAGTGAGGCTATGAGGAAGTTCCTCAATTTATAACCATCTGAAATGTCTTCAGTGGGATGGAATTTGCAAAAGGCTGATGCTTTTTGCAAAAGGAAAAAAGAAAGAAGATAATAATAATAATAATAATAATAATAATAATAATAATAATACGTATCACTATTATTTGAAATATTTATTAGGAAAAAATAATTTGAAGAGGCTCTGAGGAATTTGTAACGTATATTTCAAATGTTTATTTGCATTTTTATGTCTTGTATTAGTCAGGAGAATAATAATAATACTAAGAACAAATTTGTGACTATTTCTCCTGGTTTTGAACATTAAAAAAATCATCCATTTTTCAAACAATAAGGCCATCCTGAGCAGTACTGTTTTTAGTTTACAGAATATTTGCAATTTTATAAGAAGTGTATTATCTGCTGTGAGAGAATGTTGTGATACTGTTTCACGCCAGATATTTTTTATTTTAAGAAAGTGAATTACGAGTACTCTAAATCATCAAACATATAAGATGGATAAACATAGAAATAAGATGTTAATTTTGAAGACTCTATAGACCTTACACTATTTGGTGCCTAAGACTAATAACATTATGTCTTAATTATTTCAAGGACATTTAGCCCATTGTTTACAAAAAAAAAAAGAAGGTTATTTTATTGCTATTGTATAAATCGATTGCAATATGTGCTACAGGAAGTGAATGAACATTTTTGTTGTACATTGAATATAAATGTACATATTACTAGTGATAGTAGTTTACAGTTTTTAGGGCAGTATTCAGTGGCAGCAGATAGTGTAGAAATGTGACTATCGGAATCTATTAATCTTGTTTATCCGGGCACCGGGTAGAGGCTACTCTGGTAATTGTGCAGTATTCTATTTCCTCGTAGTGTGAGTAACTGGAACAGCAAAAAAGGAGAGAGCAACATCATCTCCCCCTCACTCTTTTCTATTATTTCCGTTTATTCTGTTAGTGAAGGCAAACAATACAAAACAAAAACTCTAATGTGTATCTTTTACTTCTATATCCATTTCCTTTTTCTAGCTAGACTATTCGTCTCCTGATACTCTTATGCATATATACATCTATATATATACAGTAGATTGGGCTGTGTGGTAGATAATCTACACCATGCACACAGTATCACTGTGTTGGTGTTCAGATCGGAAGTGGATAGGCCAAATTATAGCTTTCCTTTCTTCTCTTTGCACACTTCTGCCTCATCTTCCCACTCCGCCGGCAATAGCTGTATTTATACATCTCCCCTTCCATTCCATACAATACAATAGATATAGAACAAAAGAGTGATATCTTTCGTACATATAAATGAATAGCTAGCGAGTGCCATGCATCCTCTTACACAAATCTCCATAAATTTTTATTTTTTCCTCATGCTGACACTGACTGTCAAAAGAATCTTTTTTTCTTCCAGTTTTGAGAATTCATTGAACATTAAAGGTCACATATGGATGTGATTCTTTTAACAGTAAGTCATGAGTGTTTCTGTTTATAAAATTAGAAAATTATTAGTTAGGATATTTAGGAATGCGGTGCCTTAGAAAACTGGAAGACATTGTCTGATTAAATCGGCAATATAAAAATTAGTTTCTATACTGAAAATGAATCATTAGGCAAGGAAGAAGTGGTAATTGAAAACCATTGGCCAAGAAATAAGAAATGGAAGACAAATCCCCAGCCAAAAAGCTATTAAATCAAGCATATCTGGAAACGTGTTGACTTCAGGCATTTTTGTTCATTTAGCCTTACCAAGGGAGCTTATGTACTAAGTTTACGAACGCGAACAATTTTACCACCAAGTTAAGAAGTAAGAAGAGAGAAAGCAGTGTTTCGCAGGTATGAAAGGAGCAAACAGTTGAACGTCGAACACTGGAGGTTCCAAAAAAAATTGGTGCAGTGTCTTAAAACATAGAAGCCTGAAGTGCTGGATCAACGCAACGTTAAATAAGATAGCAGGTAGCTGGTTTCAAACCAGCTGGTGGTCATTGACAATGCGGCCGAGACATAGCTGAAACTTTTGCAACCAGTCAACAAATCAATGGGCTTTGCATGCTCTTGCACTGGAAAGTATCAATCAAAAGGTTAACCCCACAAAAAATGGCTTCACATATAATCGGATTGTTCTGCGCAAGTTGCCAACACAAATGTTGGAGCCGAAATGTATAGTGAACATTTTGAGCTCGCTAACTTTGACAGCGGTGTTAAGGCTATTTCTTTTAGCACTAAAGAATATAGAGGGTAGTGCCAATCTTAATGTAGTTTTTTTGGTGAATGCCCTGGTGGCACATAATTAGCTATGAAAAAGAGGCATAATACCGTCAATGCGTTATCATTATATGAATAGTCTCATTGACAGCCTCATAATTGTGGGAAATCGAATCGTTCTGCAATGAATTCCCAGATACTGCGTCCTCTCCGGTAATGAACGTGCCGGCGTATTGTTTAAGCAATGGGCTATGAAGCTGCAACCGGAGGCACGGTTGTCCCTCAGCTCTGCAAAAAATATAGTCTAAAATACATGCTAAGATGAAGTACGATAAAATTCATGAATCACAAGCAGAGAAAAACCAGTGAAGATCCTTACTGGATGTTCCTAAACACCAGAATACAGTGAAACGAGGCACCGGGCATGACTACATACATAAATGTTTATATAGGATGGTATGCGCAGTAGAGAGCCCGATTTGTCCGATTTGCCTGCAGGAAGAAATGGATGCCGCTCATGTAAGTCGATGCCTAGACATGAAAAGGGTGTTTTGTCTAAATTATGTTTATATAGACGTTACCCTAGATCAAATAGACATTAATTTATCGTATAAAAGAGATAACTTCTAAATAACCCTGTTTTATTTTAGTTTTATCATACAGATTGAATGCGATATTTGCACAATAAAACTTTCTCGTACAATGAGGCAGTTAGTTTTTACATTAATAAAAGCACTATTGCAATAATGGAGGTGACAACTCTAGCTGTGTGTGGTCTTACTATCATGAAACTTCCCGGATAACTTCTTCAAGCTGTCATTGCACCATTTTCAACAGCAATTAACTTGGTACGGCCTCCAAATTTATCCTACCCCAGATCATAAGATTGTCGTTGATTAAGAGCACTTCCGCTAGTAGTACATTGAATGAAGCGCTCTGCCTGCCTTCTGCACACACGAATTCAACCGTCTGAAGAATACTGACCAAATTGAAATTCACTGTGAAGAGAACAGACCCCTCAATGCTATACTGTCTATGGAGATACCGACTGACAAAAGCTAACCTGGTTTTCCTGATTTCCTGGTTACACGATGTGATTCCTGGTTAGTTTTGACCTTGATGCTGGTCAGCTAGCCATCAGACCTACTTCTCACAATCTTCATCGAACAGTTTCAAAGATCATGGTGACTCTCCGAAATCCTAATAAGTTATCACTGAGCTTTGATTGCGTACAACTGAAAGTGAATGAAACCGTTGCCATGCTCGAAGAAATCGAAAAGTCGTCCCGATCTGTTGTTACCCTTCTAGGACTACTTCCAGGTCTGCGACCGTTTTCCCTAATTTCCCTAAAATGTACGATTGTTCGATGAACCGCAGAACTTGACAGATCTAAAAGTTCTGCCACAAATCGTACCTTATATACTTTCCCCACAAAAGCGATTGCTCTAACGGCATTCTAAAAAAAAACTGACCATTTTTCTGTTACTACAGTTATTTGATAAAATGAAATAATTTAACGATAAAATTAAAAATAATCTGGAATTAAAAGAAAAAGAAAAAAATCATTACTTACGATGTCTGCCCCAAACTAGAAAGCCACACTAAATCAATTTCTAGTTTTCAATTTTTGCTCTCAAGAAAGTTAGGAATTTTTTTGTGATTAAAGTATTGTAAATAGCATTTATATTTGTTATAAACATAAAACTTGTTATATAACAAAGCTAGTGCGAAGTACAAAGTTATTGTGCTGTTATATAGAAATAAATATATGTAAATGTTCCATTGTTTTTTATGGCTGACTGTATAACTATTTATGGATAAAAATGTGACAATGCAAATGAAACAAACAAACAAAAATAATTTGTTGAAAAAAAAAAATACATTTCAAATAAATTTTATACTTAATTGATATTATATCTGTTAAATTTAATTAATATTTTATTAAGTACTATAATATACAAGTATTATAAACTTTAGACAGGTGGCAAATAGCAGGTGCAATAGTAACAGGCATATGCACTGAATTCCATATATGTGATAGGTAAAAATATTTGAGAAGGGAAAATATTAATTGAATGAGAAGCCCCATCTGCTTTTGAAATAGTGAAACAGAGAATTTTATAACATACATGGAAAATATTGTAAATAAAAGTGGCAAAGCTTGCTTTTTGTTTGTTAGCTGTTAATGTAGGAAGGTTAAATATGTTTACACATTGGTTAGTCAGGTTAAGCCGGTTGTGCGGAACAAGTTCTAACGTGTCAAAGACCTTAGTAATGTGTGTATGTGTGTGTTCGTGTGTATGTGTGTTTATATAAAACTGTTTATATGTAATAAATAAAACTAAGTTGTATAGTATTGAACTAGTTTATATTGAATGTTTTGGTATTTAAGGGTTAGATTCTGTTTTATAAATATATATATATATATTTTTATATTGTATAACTTGTATTCTTTTCTTATTTTAAATATACGAATTGCAATAAGATTGGTTGTATTGTATGTTACCTGTATATTGTAGAGAACAGCTGAGCTACACACATGCTAGTGGCGGCGTGTGGGCGTCATGGTCGTGTGTGGGCGAGACGTCCTCCTGTTCCTTGTACACGTGCAAGTGAGACAGCATGATAGAACGGGTCCGGTTTAGTATTATAACAGAGTGACTAAGAGAGAGAAAGATTAAGAACAAAAAATAGAGAAGAATTGTTATATTTTTGTGTGTGAGAGAGGTGTTGATCTGGCTAGAGTCCCCGGGACACTGGAGGAGACCGGCAACAACTCGACCCAGCCCCACTACACCCTTTGCATGTTAAAAAGGGACTTGTGTATGCAAAAGTATGAATGAGATACGGCCCCGGCCGCCCGCCGGCCCTATTAGCAATTGTAATAAGGCCCCGGCCAAGAGATGGGGAGAGTGCGACAGAGAGAGTTAGACTAACTGAGCAAGATACTTAGACTGAGAGAGAGTGTACTAAAACTATACTCTTCTCTATCTGTGTATAAAATCCGGGTCACACTTCGTAAATCGATTGCTCGGTAGGATGTGAAGGGCGTTCTATAAGAATTCACTGTTGAGAATTTGGGACCTCCAAAGAGGAAGAACTGGTCATCTGACCAAACTAAATCTGGCATCTCCTTTAAACATACCATATATATTTATACACTCATTTGAATATTTTCATCTTCAACAACTATTGACGTTAATTCCAAAACTGTTCACTTTAAAGGTAATAATCCCAAATTCTACATAAATTTTATTGGGCTGGAATTATTAATTTTTCAATTTGAAAAAAAAAAAAAATTAATAATCTCATATATTAACCGAATATTATTAAATGACGTTAACAATACAATATTTAAATTAAAAAAAAAAAAAAAAAAAATAGAAAGTTAAGAAAGTATGTCCATTGGATTTCACGTGAAAAGGTAATTATATTTGTGCTGATTTGATAAAATAATAAATTATTTTTATTAAAATTAGTTAAACAATTTTTTATTGGTTATATAAAAATAGGGATATTATTACAAATTCGCAATCTTTTGTTTTACGTTATTATTTTATTTTTCTTTACTTTCAACTATGTTTGAAATGTGTTAATGATTTTAACAATCAATACTAGAATAAATATAGATAACCGATTTTGCATTTTTGCGTAAATATATGAAATTACATTTTAGGTATGATGTTAGGTTATTTTTTACTTTCTCTTACTCCTAGTAAGAGGAAATATTGTAATCGTGTCAAATTTTTTTGTTTTATTTATTGTTATTTAACCATGTATTATAGTAATTGAATTTTTACATAGATATAGGTATATTACAGCATTAGGTTGATTTATAATATTGCGCTATATGGAATACAATCATAAATTACATTTACAATTTTTATTTATGTTCATATTTATTACTATCATATTTTAATTATTTGATTTATTAATAGTTATAATAATAAATTTAAATTGTTTAAAAAATCAAATAATTGTACTAAATATAGCCATAAAAAATGCAAATGTAATTTATGATTGTAATCCATATATAAATTAAAATTTGTAAATTAACCTAATAATGTTATAACTGTCATGTATTGGCCATTAGAAACAAAAAAAAAAATCTGGTGTGAAACACTCACACAACTTTCTCTTACTCCAGTTTTCAAAATTATAATTGACAAATTTTATAGTTTGTGTACTAAATTTTATGAAATTCGTCGAAAACTGAAAAAAAAAAACTGTCCTGTAATAGCAACACTTCCGGTTTACTAATTTTCTTGAAACTCAGATTATGCCCATCTATTTATTTCTAATTAATTCTGTTTGGATGATAGAATTGCATAATCAACTGTGATAGCATTTTAGAGAAAAACATAACCCCATTCCTCCTCCAAAAATGCCCTTAAATGAATTTTCGCAGAGAAGTGTTTTGAATAAAAGTTATAGATCTTTTGTATTATAGTTTATATAAGAATATTCAAGAAATTGTCGGAGAAATTTTTGGAGAAAATCGCGAAAAAGTTAAAAAAAAATCATTTAGTAAAGTGGTACTGTAAACGCACTTCCAGTTGAGGAATTTTTTTTTTTTTAAACTCGGAATTTCTACAAGATATTCAATTCTAATTAACATTATTTAGATGATAGAATTTTTTTTAATAAACTGAAATAGCACTTTAGATAAAAATCTAACCCCGCCCCTCACCATGCCCTTAAATGAATTTTCCCAGAGAAACATTTTAAATAAAAGTTGTAGCTCATTATATACATAGTTGGTATACCGTGTTTGAAGAAATTCATCGGAGCCATTTTTGAGAAAAACGCATAAACGTAAAAAAAAAAACAACAAGTAAAGTGGTAGTTCCGGTTGTGAAATTGTGACAGATGACCCTCTGTCAGATGCCATGGTGATACCTAAATGGAGTAGCGGAATATCAAGTTTCAACTTTCTACGGTTTTTCGTTTTATCACTCACACACAATTTGCTAAAAACCACTTTTTTGGACTCAGGGGGCCTCAAAATGTATATTTCCGGTGAAAACTCGATATCGAAAATTTGACACGATTACAATACTTCCTCTTACTAGGAGAGTAAGATATAGTAAAAATATGTTTTTGATTTGAACAAAATATTTCAGAAACATCAATTTCATATTCTGTTTAAGTGCCACATCTATCATGGCAGTAAGGTTACAATCAAAATCCAATACGCGAAATTGGTAATTTTATTGCATGCTTCTTTTCAGGTTTTCTCAAGTTTAACAAAAACGGTTGCAAGGATTTTCTTTAAACTACTTACACACATAACTACGTAACACTTTTATAATATTCACGTGGAAAAATTGATTTTTCCGGTGGTTTTGGTGGAGCAGCAACGGCTATGATTTCCTGTGAACAGTAACACTTCACTACTTTGTACCATCTACGTAAAATAAATGCATTAAGCTGGAATTCCAAATTTGAATAAAATTAATTAACCGGAAACGTAACTTACGTCACTACAATGAATTCCTTTAATCACGGAATATCAACTGCACAATTATACAATATATCAACTTTTATTTGAAATATTTGGCCAGATAAATTTAATTTTTGGAGATTCTGAGGAATCTGTGACGTTAAATTTTTGTGATTATTGGAGTTTGTAGGACTGGGCATTCTTCTTCTACAGTACAAAGTTATTACATCAAGTACTGCATGTCATTAGTTGGTACACAATGTCTCCACCACTTATGTATTTAGCACAACACAGTAAATATTGAAATTTAATAAAAAAAATCTGGGTTTTCTCTTACTCAAAATAATACAATTTCATTTAAAAATTATTAAAAATGGTCTTGTGTGTATGTGTGTGTTTTTTACTTTCTCTTACTCCTAGTAAGAAGAGGAAGTATTGTAATCGTGTCAAATTTTCGATATCGAGTTTTCACCGGAAATATCCGTTTTGAGGTCCTCTGAGTCCAAAACAGTGGGTTTTAGCAAATGGTCGGTATGTGTATGTGTATGAGAACAGCATAGCTCAAAAACGAAAAACCGCAGAAAGTTGAAACTTGATATTCCGTTTAGGCATCCCATGGGATCTGACTGTACGTTATCTGTCAAAATTTCTCCACCGGAAGTACCACTTCACAAGTTGTTTTTTTTTTTAATTTTTTGCGTCTTTCTCAAAAATGGCTCCGACGATTTTCTTCCAGCTAGTTATATCAACTACATATACAATGAGCTACAACTTTTATTTGAAAAATTTCTCTGGGAAAATTCATTTAAAGGCACTTTTGGTGGAGGGGTGGAGTTAGATTTTTATCTAAAGTGCTATTTCAGTTTATTAGACAATTCTGCCATCTAAATAATGTTAATGAGAATTGAATATGTTGTTGAAATTTCGAGTTTGAAAAATAAATCGGATAACCGGAAGTGCGTTTACTTTACCACTTTACCAGATAATTTTTTCACTTTTTCGCGATTTTCTCAAAAATGGCTACAACGATTTTTTTGGAACTCCTTGTGTAAACTAAACATACAATGATCTACAACTTTTATTTAAAACATTTCTCTGGGAAAATTCATTTAAGGGCACTTTTAGGGGAGGGATGGGTTAGGTTGTCCTTTAAAGTGCTATTTCAGTTTATTACACAATTCTACCATCTAAAATATATTGATTGGAATTAAATATGTTGTTGGTATTCTGTGTTTGAAGAACGTTATGTTTTTCCTTAAAGTGTTATCATAGTTGATTATATAATTCTATCATCCAAACAAACTTAATTAGAAATAAATAGATGGCCAAAATTCCGAGTTTTAAGAAAATTAGAAATCCGGAAGTGCGCTTTTACTGAACAGTTTTTTCAATTTTCGACGAATTTCATTAAATTTGATACAGAAACCCTTAAAGTTTGTCAATTATAATTTTGAGAACTGGAGGAAGAGAAAGTTGTGTGAGTGTTTCTCACCAGATTTTTTTTATAATAACATCATGCTCCACTTATCTGAAACTAAATGAATTCCTGTATCTGATGAATTCCTGTATTGAATGTATTAGTGTTTGGAAGGAAGGGAAAGAAGCAAGAACCTTAAAGTGTCTGTTAGCAGTGCGGTAGTATTGTTGAGAATGTAATGGACTAATTTTCTATAGACTTGAAGATTTCGACAATGAATTTTACAAATTCAGAAAACAATTGATAATTTTAAAGTAAAGTAAATTTTGTAGGATGCCAGCGCACGCCTTGAGTGACTAGATGCTGCAGGAGTACACTTGCCTCCGCAGGGAGGATGCTTGTCCCACTGTCTGCGACGAGATCCGATCGCAGGAACAAGCAGGGTTTGGAACTATGTCTAGTCGATGTAAATAGGCAGCCATTTTTCCGCACTCGGAAAGGAGCTGGGTGAGCCAGGACGTCAGTTCTTACATGTCCATACGAAGACAGCTTAAAACAGAGTCAAAGAACTCCCTAGTTAGCTGGCCAGTCAATGCTGTCCCATTTCTACAAGCTACGCTAACTTATCCATTCTTTTACGGCTGACAAGGTCACAATCCCCAGAGGCCAACTTTGCTAATTGATCCGCTGATTCATTTTTGGCCGTTCCTCCATGACCCTTCACCTATGAAAATAAGATGAAGCAACGATTTTGGAGTGTAGATAAGCTGCGCATTATTTTTTCTATTAGAGGAAGGTGGTTTCTGGCGTTTCTTATTAAATCTTGGGAAACTCTTCTATCCATAGCAATTCTAACATTGTGACCACAGCCTAAGTTTTGGTCTACGCAGTCTAAAGCCTGAACTTAAGCTAACTGCTGTATGTGTGTGTGTGTGTGTGTGTGTGTGTGTGTGTGTATAAAACGAAAAATAATAAAAAGTTCAAACGTGATATTGCTTTTAGATATCACAATGGGATCCTAAGTGGATTATCCGTCAAAGTTCCTCAACCAAAAGTACCACTTTATTGATGGTTTTTTTCACTTTTTTGCAATTTTCTCAAAAATGGCTCTAACGATTATCTACAAACTTTTATTATATCAACTACACTACTAAGATCTACAACTTTTACATAAATATTTCTCTGAAAATCTCCATTTATGGACAATTTTGTGGGAGGGGTGGGGTTAGATTTTCCTCTAAAGTGGTATTTCAGTTTACTATACAATACTATCATCTAAATAATATTAGTTAGAATTTAATTATGTTGTAGAAATTCCTAATTTGAATAATATTGGATGAACCGGAAGTGCGTTTTCATTGAAAAGTATTTTTCAGTTTTCTGCTATTTTCTCTAAAAACGGCTCCTAGCGATTTCCTTTAAACTAATAATGTAAACTACCCATGCCTATAAAGAGCTACAACTTTTATTTCAAACATTTCTCCTGGTAAAGTCTTTTAAAGGTACTTTTGAAGGAGGGGTGGGATAATGTTTTTCTCTAAATTACTATCATAATTGATTATACAATTTTACCGTCTAAACAAAATTGATTATAAATAAATAGATTGCCCAAAATTCCGAGTTACAAAAATATTCGTAAATCGTAAGGTGCGTTTTTACTGAACAGTTTTTTTCAGTTTTTGCTATTTTCTCCATAACACCAACGAATTTCATTAAATTTGATATACTAACTATAAAGTTTGTCAATCACAATTTTTGGAAAGCTGGAGTAAGAGAAAGTTGTGTGAGTGAGTGTATCATACCAGAATTGTTTTTTTGTTATCATTACAATTATTTCATACAATCATTGAAATAAAAAATCTGGTGTGAAACACTCACATAACTTTCTCTTACTCCAGTTCTCAAAATTATAATTGACAAATTATTTATAGTTTTTTGTACCAAATTTAATGAAATTCGTCGAAAACTGAAAAAACTGTTCGGTAAAAGCGCACTTCCGGTTTACTAATTTTCTTGATACTCGGACTTTTGGCCATCTATTTATTTCTAATTAATTCTGTTTGGATGATAGAATTGTATAATCTAACTATGATAGCATTTTACAGAAAAACATAACCCCACCCCACCTCAAAAAGTGCCGTTAAATGAATTTTTCCTGAGAACTGTTTTAAATAAAAGTTGTAGATCTTTGTATGTTTAGTTTATATAGATAGTTTAAAAAAAAAGACATTTTTGAGAAAATCGTGAAAAAGTGAAATCATTTAAAGTGGCAATGTAAACGCACTTGTGGTTATCCGATTTTTTTGAAACTCGGAATTTCTACAAGATATTCAATTCTAATTAATATTATTTAGATGATAGAATTGTTTAATAAACTGAAATAGCACAACCTAACCCAACCTCTCCCACATAACTGCCCTTAAATGAATTTTCCCAGAGATACATTTCGAATAAAAGTTATAGCTGATTGTATGTGTAGTTAGTATACCATGTTTGAAGAAAATCGTCAGAGCCATTTTTGAGAAAAATGCATAAACGTAAAAAAACCAACAATTAAAGTCATACTTCCAGTTGAGGAATTTTGACAGATGACCCACTGTCAGATGCATGGTGATACTGAAACAGAATATCAAGTTTCAACTTTCTACAGTTGTTCGTTTTTGAGCTATGCTGTTCACTACATCACACGCACACACACACACACCACACACAGACTATTTGTTAAAAACCACTTTTTTATACTCTGGGGGCCTCTAAACGGATATTTCGGTGAAAAGTGTATATCGAAAATTTAACACGATTACAATGTTTCTTCTTACTAGGAGTAAGAGAAAGTAAAAAAAAAAAAAACATAGATTTAAAAGACATAGTTAACATAGGTAGGAAACGTAGGTGCAGCGAGCATTCCAAGTTTAAAGTAAATCGTTGTTGTAATGTTTTGATGTGATGTTGTGTATTTGTAGTAGCACGAGCGGTGTTGTAGTAAAAGGCTTGTAAGTATGTAAGTTTAAGAGAGAATGAAGTATTAAGAATAATTAAGAAGTTACTACTGTTAACAATTAAATATATTCTGTTAAAATAATAACTACAAGTTATTTGATATTATAAATTTATTTAATATATTGTGAAACTGGCACTGATACTAAGAGAGCGTTTCCTGAAGTGTTCTGTTCTGGCTTTAGAAGCAGAATTGCGACTTAGTTGTTTGAAGGCTAAGTGCAGACTGTCTTAAGGAATGCTCTCTAACAAAGCAGTTGGCCAAATCGCATTGTATCAATTTTGTGCCTTTGTTTCCCTACTGGCAATGATCCCAATTTACAGTACCTGACACTAAAATACACTCTTTTTGAAGGTAAATTTACTATTTAATATATTTTACAAAACTATTTATTTTCATTGCTTTCTTCCACTA
>JAAEAF010000240.1:0-47897 GCA_011037195.1 Triatoma infestans | reverse complement strand
CACAAACATACACACACACACACACACAGAACATTTGCTAAAAACAACTTTTTTAACTCCGGGTAAGATCGGGTAAGTTCGTTCGTAGATCGTAAGTAATGTTCATCGCGCTTGTAACCCCCACTCTTATTTTAAAAAAGTTAATAAAAACATACACTTTTCTATACTAACACAAAGAAATTTTTTATATATACATATATATATATATACTAAATTCTCCAGCGCGACTCCTAACTGTGAACCCCCTACTTCCTATTTTCTTATACATCTCCTGATACATATGCAATTCGCAAGTGTACAATTCATTGTACGAACATATTAAAGGAGTTCCTATTCTTTTATGTCTGATTCTCCGATTTTACTACTGACTGATTTTTTTTTATTTAATACTTATATAGATCGATCAGGCATATACACAATTTTTACTGTGACTTTATGTTCCTAACTAATACAAAAATGAAAATATTTTTTTGAAATTGAAATATGAAAGAAAATAAAATCAAATAAGAAAATTTTACTACTTTTTTATTTAATTTTTTTTTTCAAATAGCTGGGGGTTCAGTCGCGCAATCGCGAATACCAGTAGCCGCCACTGTTTAATACCCAGTTGGGGGCCTCAATCTTTTTTCGCGGTTAAAAATTTGAAACGATCCATCATACGTTTTTACCGTTCATAAATAAATTTTATAACCATCAGACAGTATGCTGTTGTTGTAGGCAACAGTGTTGCCAAAGAGTGAGTTATTGAGGCTCCCAGAAGAGAAAATTTAACGACAACACTGACTAGTCTTGAACTCGGATCCTTCGTGTGCTAATTAATCACTTCCCTAGATATTTATAATAAAACTAGAATAGCTTTAATCAATATAAACATTTATAAAATTAGTTTCCAAATCATCAAGCCTCCAAGTTATACAGAAATACAAAATACTGGTGTGAAATACTCTCACCACTTTCTCTTACAGCAGTTAATAAGTTAATAAAATTGTTTTTGACAAATTTTCTTCAAACTTATAATTTATTAAATGTTAGTCTTGTTTCATACCAATGCGCAAATCTAAACTTAATAAAATGTCTTTTTTGGCGGGAGAAAATCATAACCTAACCTTCCTCAGTACGTACTTAATTGAATTTTTCGGATAAAAATGTTCAAACAAATGTGATCTTTGTATTCACAGTTAGTGTACCAATTATAATGAAATTCGTCAGTGCTTTTATGGAGAAAATCGCGAAAACTGGAAAAAAAAAACAGTTCAGTTTGGATGAAGCTAACAGGTATATTTTTTAATCGTTCGCATGCCATTAAAATCTTTTTACATGTCACATCGGGGTGCCGTACGTTTGCTGCCACTGATGCAAGCCATTCTGAGGTGGGTTTATGCAAGAACATTTTTTTATACCAATTCTTTATTGAAGGCTGTGCTCCTCATATAGTATAATGCTCCTCAGATGAGGTAAACCACAAGTGACCTAATATTTACAACTATTCAATTCTTTTTCTTATTTCTAGGAATTACCAGTTATTAATGGTTCCTCAACAATCAAAGTAAATCAAAATCAGCAGCATGAACAGTAAGTAATTTGAAATATCAAATGCTTTTTATTAAGCCGCCATCATTCCCATACTGAGGAGGTGGGCTACATTTTTCGAATAAGTTGTACAAAACGCAGCATTCGCCACGAATATAAGTTGGCCTAACTCCTAATAAGAGGAAGTATTGTGATGTTGTCAAATTTTCGAAATTGAGTTTTTACCGGAAATATCCGTTCTGAGGTCCCCTGAGTCCAGAAAAGTGGTTTTTAGCACATGGTGTGTGTGTGTGTGTGTGTGTATGTGAACAGCATAGCTCAAAAACGAAAATACCGTAGAAAGTTGAAACTTTATATTTTTCCGTTTAGTTATCACCATGGGAACTGACTGTGCATTTTCTGTCAAAATTCCTCAACCGGATGTACCACTTTACTAGTTTTTTTATTTACTTTTTTGCGTTTTTCTTAAAAATAGCTCCGACGATTTTCTTCAAACTTAGTATGTCAATTACACTACAAAGATCTACAACTTTTTTTGAAACATTTCTCTGGGAAAATTCATTTAAGGGCACTTTTAGGGGACGGGTGGGGTTGGGTTTTCCTCTAAAGTGCTATTTCAGTTTATTAGACAATTCGGTCATCTAAATAATGTTAATTAGAATTGAATATGTTGTTGAAATTCCGAGTTTGAAAAAAATCGGATAATCGGAAGAGCGTAACACTTTTTACACTTTCTAAATGATTTTTTTCACTTTTTCGCGATTTTCTCAAAAATGGCTCCGACGATTTTCTTGAAACACCATACATGTTTTTCTATAAAGTGCAATGTACAATTCTGCCATCCAAACAAAATTAATAAGAAATAAATAGATGGCCAAAATTCCGAGTTTCACGTAAATTAGTAAACCGGATGTGCGCTTTTACTGAACAGTTTTTTCAGTTTTCGAGGAATCTCATTAAATTTGGTATACAATAAAATTTGTCAATTATAATTTTAAAAAGTGGAGTAAGAGAAAGTTGTGTGAGTGATTCACACCAGGTTTTTTTTTTTTTTTTTAGAATGGTCGAATGTGTGTGTGAACAAAAGATCTCAAAAACGAAAAATTTCAGGGAGCTCAAAACTTGAGATTCCGTTAGGTACTACCTCCGCATCTGACGCGAAGGTTTCGGGCAAAATCCATCAACCGGAAGTACTACCTTACTGATTACTTTTGTTTATGGGTATTCGTGATTTTTAAGAAAACGGCTGCAACATCTTTAAACTTCATTTACTGTCTGCAGACATAAATACCTAAACTTTTCATTTGAAATATTCTCCAGGGAAAATTGCTTTTTTGGAGGATTCTGAGGGAACAGTGGCGCTAGGCTTTTCTTTAAAACCGTAAGGCACTTTGATAAAACCGTATAATAAACTGAAATGATTCTTGAGAGAAAAACTGAACGCTACTGTTCCCACAACAAATCTATTTTCCCGGGAGTATGCATTACCTTTATTACAATATACATTACCAAGCACTGATAGAATTCCAAATTCCGTAATAACATGCGCTCCGAACGTAACCTTCATTTCAAATCGCAACACTCATATTCACAAAAAATAAATGTTCTTATACTTTTTTCCCGACGCGTTGGGGAATCTCTAGAGATTCCCTTTAATCTCTAGAGATTAAAAATAAAACTTAAGCCTCTTAATTTATTGGAATAATTATCACAATAGTCAGAAATAAGAAAAATGTATTTTTGCGCACATACCATTTTTAGTTCATATTTTGGATATCATTAGAGAGTGAGTAAATAGACAAAAATGTCATCAATAGAATAAATTTATACGAAATATTAGTCCTAGAGACTGTTTAATTCATAATTAAACTTATTGAGACTGGAAAATCACTTTTTAATTACTGGGTACGCATAAAACACTGACCAAAAAATCTTCATTACGGGACCTTCACAGTAGCTTATGGGCAGATCTGCTAGTTTTATTGATTATGATGGTTTTGTTTTGACCGGGAATATAGGCTCAGGGAGCAAATGAATCTGTTAGGGACTGGCTATTAGTGGTCTCTGCAGGTTTCATTGGACTGTGGAAAATATATCGCACCGTGTTCTCTGCTCTTTGGGAAAGCCTGCCAAGAGAGATGTTCCTCCCACAGTTCCGGAGATTCTGTTTTACAGAGTTAGGAACAGCTATTTCCAGCCAGACAGTTGATACTGTGCTGAATATTCGTTAAAACTTATTGTTCTAATAGTGTCGAAATTATACAAAAAATATCAGTTCATTTTTGAATTAATAGATAGTTTTTTGGTATTAGTTTATGTTAAAGAGTAATATAGTAAAAGGAAACATGGCTCTAACATAGTTATTTTGCAAATCAAAACAAGACTTTGCGAACATTAAATTATTCGAAAAATATCTGGTATTTATGGTATTTTAAGCAATTAAGAGAATAAATGCTGAAACTGCGAGATAAAATTAATTTATTTTGTTATTAGATTGTTCACAATGATATAAATTATTTCTTGTTTCAAAATATATACATTAAAACTATATCAATTTTAATCATTTTAATTAGGGGGAAGTCAGAAGAAAGAAGTATATCTTATCTATCTGTGGTTTATCTAATGGTAAGTAAGTTTTTCAAATTAACTAAGTAAGTTAATAAGAATAATTTTAAACATAATTTCTAGAGTAATTTCAAAATTTTGTTCTATTATGAACTGAAGTTTCTATTTACGAAAATAAAATTGGAACTGATTGTATTTTATATATATATAAGCACGAAAGTATGACCTCTCGTACTTTTAAATTCACATTTGAATCCTATTAGAAAATGAGATCAAAAGTTCGGAATTTGAATTGAAGCTACCTTAAACCAATATCTATCTGAAACCACTGCTTAGGAAACAAAACAGGAAGAGAGCACAAGGAAATAAATAAAGAAAAAAGTCTCCCTCAACGGAAGTCAACAGCAACGAAACAATAGGCCTCAGGATCTATCAAACTGGGCTAAACATTTACGCCCCCATAATTCAACAGCCACCAGGATCAAGCTGTAAATAAAACTGGGATAACTTAGGGCCCCTTTCGCTAGCCTGCTACAGAACCAAGGGGAAACTTGGGCTTCATCTCTCTACATTGCAACTGTCAAGTACGAGACTTGTTAAAAAAAATATCTATGTGGGAAACACTCACATCACTTTCTCTTAGTCCTCTTAATACAGTTATATATTGTATACAATTTTTTTTCTTTAAATTTATATTTTGCTCATATGTCCCTAACATAAATATAGAGGAGTGGGGGAACAAGTGCCCAACCAACCCTCAGAGGCAGGGAGAATGATTACATAGTAAGAGAGCCAATTGTGAACAAAGATTTGAATTTTAACGTCACTGATTCCTCAGGTCGTCAAAAAAAATGTTTCAAATAAAAGTGATACGGTTCCATGTATTCCAGGTTTAAAGAAAATCGTTATAACCGTTTTCGAGAAAATATCCAAAAAATTCAATAACCTATTCTATAAAAGTGTTACTTCCGGTAAACCGTTTTTCTCATTTGCTAAAAACATATTTTTTCCTATAGTGGAAAATTCAAAACAATTTCGGTGAAAATTCCAATTTCTCACTATGAATAAGAGAAAGCAATAACGAAACTTCAATTGCTATGCAAAGTGTAAAATATAAAGTAGAAGCAAGCAATACTACAATAGAAATACAAATTCTGAGGGGCTTTTAAATTTAATCTTTTGGAAAATCTTGTAAATTGTTTCTAAATAACGTGGAAAACAGCAACTTGAAGATCGATTTATTTAATTATCTATATCAAACTAATATCTTTTGCAATGGTTTCCACCAAGTAATCAAATTTAATCTATTTTAAGACGAAATGTACGTTTTTTATGTTGGAAATTGAGTTTTCACTGGATATACAATTTTTGAAGTCGAAATTTTTGAAAATTAAAAAAATTTTTTTAGCTAATGGTCTGCTATACTTAGTACGTTTTTTTTTTTTTTAAACAAATTATCTCAAAAACAAAACACAAATCGCAGTAAACTTCAAACTTGATATTTCGTTTAGGTACCACCATCGCATCCAGTGATAAGTTGACAACATTTTAATCAAAATCCATCAACCGGAAATGCGTCTTTATTGAATAGTTTTTTTTTTTAAATTGATTTTTTGAAAGATGGGGGAACAGCTGCATAAAACATCCGCCTTAAGAACAACTTCAGTAAAATGTATGGTACTGTCCATCTATACAATATTAAGGTAAATTAATAGCATCCCTACAATTCCCAATTTAATGAAAATTGGTTAACCGAAAGTGCGATTTTATATAATAGGTTTTTGAGATCTCCTGGAACTTTTCTCGGAAAATGGCTACAATAATTTTCTTTAAACTTGCTAATTCTAATTGCATATGGTTGCAGATATCTTGAGTGTGTGTGTGTGTGTGTGGTGGGGGGGGGGCGAAGAATCCTCACCACTTAGACAAGAGAGTGGGGGTGGCACATGGGGTGGCATGAGAGAGGGGACGATTGTGCTCTTAGAAAAGTGAGTTGTATTACAGACAAGAGAAGAGTGAATCTGTGATTTGTGTTGTATGTCACCTTACATTTTAATAAGAAATTATTTATTAGATATTATTGCGTTGCCCATATGAGGCAAGGGATTAGCTCAGTGGTAGCGCGCTGGACTAGCAACGCGGAGATCACGGGTTCGAGTCCAGCCGTGCTGCTCTTAGATTTTCTCTTCCTGGGAGCCCCTGCAGCTCACTGCCCGGTGATGGACAGTGTTGTCTGTAACGGGAGAAGGCTCCGGGCGCAAATGACCACAGATGTTGAGACGCCTTAAATTTAAAAAAAAAAAAAAAATTGCCCATATGGATCGATATCTCATTAAATACATTGAATATTTTATTGATATTTAACATACATATATAACTTTATCAGAGACGTTCTTTATGTTACGATCTCTAATTCTTAGATATCAATCCATTATTTTGTTGCCCATTGAGGTCCATAACAATGCATATGATCATATCACTTTTATTTGTAATATATTTTTCCAAAAAAATTTATTTTAAATGATCCTGAGGAATGTATGAAGATAAATTTCAAATGTTACTAGAGTTTGTTCATCGTTAATGGCGCTATGTTGTGACTACAGTATAGTCAATTAACTATTTATTAGCTCCCGTGAATAGGTAAATGTATCCTCAACCATTTCTGTATTCATATTGTGGCAATAGAATAAATGATCCACTTTAAAACAAAACTTACAGTAAAAGAAAGTCGTGTGAGTGTTTCATACCAGAGAATACAAACTACTGTATTCTCTGGTATGAAACTCACGCATATTGGGCATCACCAACTCAAAACGTAATATTTTAGGGTTCTATTGTATACTTATAGTTTATAAAATTACAAAACACAAACCTTAGTTTATAAATCGTATATTCGAACAAAAAGATTAAATATATTTTTGTCTTTTTTATCATACAGTACAAATATTCAGACAGAAAAGATGTTATATTGATGACAATAAGCATAATGGCTGCAATTATTAATGGTATGCAATTAGCCGCATTCTCAGTATACTTTGGTGGAATTGGAAATATTTTTCTTCGGCAAAATAAATATGTAAGTAATTAATAACTTTATTAATTAATTAATTAATTTTGTTCAGTTTGAAATAAGGCTGCTAAATCAATACTATGAGAAAATTGAATTGTTGTAATTATATATTAAAAAAAAGTTCAAACTTGCGCAGTTCCCAAGATCATATGGTGTAGTTCGGTCAATTTTTCGTAGATTCTGAGTTACCAAAATACCCAATAGATAGCGCTTTTGCATTTGTATGAGTGCTATATACATGATTCGATTACATGATTAGGAAGACTGCAATGATTTAAATTCAGCAAAGTGACTGTAAACTTGTGAATATTCAACGCTTTATCCAGCTTCAGGCCATGCCAACTGCTAGCACAAAAATCTTATTGGCAATTCCATATAATCTCTTTATAAAGATGAAATATCTGGCAATGAAAGCCAGTTAAACAGACAGATTTTTGACAAGGAAAGCGGAGTGTACTTACAGACAAACAGACGTCCACCTATACATTGAACAGTGTTTCATCCATCACCTAAGACGTCACAGCGGGTACCTGCCCCAATATTACATTCTAGGGGGAGTTCACATCGAGCGTTCATAGTATTAACATCGTGTCTCGTTTTTTTCTGTAAAAAACTTGGTAAATATGAGTGTATGTTATCAAAATTTGGATAGTTATAAAACGCAGTGCCTGGCTTAATACCACAAAAAAATCAAGAATTTTCATCGAGTGGATTTCGAGAAAATAAGGTGAAAGTTTTTTAACTATAGATATTAGCTAGGAACTTGATTGTGCATGAAAATTACGTAGAAGATGACGTGCTAACTGACGAAGTACGTGACGTAGTATATGACACAGTGCTGGCGTATGTTTGGTGAGTCATAATCCCATATAGTAAGTAACTACGGTTTTAATAATATTTTGAATGGTGATTACAAACATATCTGGTAGAAGGCAGTCTTGTCGTAGGTCAAGGTCAGATTTATTGCAATAGTTTAAACTATTTCAATCTGACATACGGCTAACCTAATAAAAAGGAGATAATACCTTAAATTAATAATAAATAGTAGATTTTTTCAATAAATTAAACTTTTTTTTTTTTCTTTATTTAGAAATTTACAATCTGTATAGTTCTATATACAATAAGTAAATGAGAAGAGAGAGAGTATAGAGGCGTGAAGAGTGGGAGGAGAGAAACTACCCAGTGGTAGCACTCTCTACGGGATACCAGTCACTGATCAGTCCCGAAGGAAATCTCGGGGCCACTGGCGGTTCAGTCGGCGAGGTGGATTGTCAGGGATGGTAGTAGAAGCAAGAGACTGTACGAAGGGATTAGGGCAGTGTGAGAGAGCAGTGTGGTATTTGTGGTATTTTGTCTTGGCAAGTTGTTGTACGAAAGGGATGTTGAGGTCATTGTGGAGAGTGAGGTTTGTAACGTAAAAAGGAGCGTCAACTATCTGTCTGAGTAGTTTGGATTGAAATGTTTGTATGGTCCGTATGTTGGTCGGTTTGGCTGAACCCCACAGCTCTAGTCCGTAAGTCCACATAGGTTTGATTATGGTGTTATATATTAGTCTCTTCAGTTCAGTTGGTAATTTAGAACGTCGTCCGAGAAGTCGGTAAAGAGGTTTGGCACGTTTAGTCATGGCTTGTCTTTTAAGTCGTGTGTGTGGGTTCCACGTGAGTCGTTTGTCTATGAAAAGCCCAAGGTAGCGCACCAGATCTGTAGAGGAAAGTGCGTTGTTGTTGTAGAAGATAGGAGGACAAGAGCCCCTCCGGAGAGTAAACACGCCGGAGAGTAAACGTGGCGTGTTGACATTTCTGAGGGTTCTTTTTATTTTCCATTTCTTTGCCCATGATTCTATTTTTTGTAAATGTGACTGTAATTTGTGTGAAGCTGATGCTGGGTTTGAACTGGTAGCTAGAATTGCTGTGTCGTCTGCAAATGTACTTAGTAGTGTGGATGGATGTGTGGGTATGTCAGATGTGTTACAGTGTATAGGACGGGACCAAGGATACTCCCCTGCGGTACCCCTGCCCTCATTGGCGAGAAAGGAGAGATAGCTGAACCAGAACTGACCTGAAAGAACCTTTCGGAGAGGTAAGAGCGCAGAATGAGGAAGTAAGTAAATGGGAGACATTTTTTTAATTTGTAGAGGAGCCCAGGGTGCCAGACACGATCGAATGCCTGGGTAACATCCAAGAATGCTCCTGTGCAGTATTTCTTTCTCTCCAGTGCTGTCATCGTCTACCACTCGATGACACTGCTGAATTGTATTGTGCATGTTTCGGAACCCAAATTGATGACATGGGACAACGCCAAGTTCCGCAAATATGGGGTTGATACGTTTCAGCAGCAGTTTTTCAAGAATTTTGCCTAACGTCGGTAGTAAACTGATCGGTCTGTAAGAAGAAGGTAGATGTGCGGGTTTGCCAGGTTTCGGGATCATTCGTGTTACTGAATACTTCCAAGAAAGTGGAAAGTAGGTGGTACGAAGGACAGAGTTGTAGATGTAGGTGAGATAGATAAGAGCTTTTCTAGGAAGATAGGAAAATTTGTGAAACCGGAAGTGCATTTTTACTGAATAGTTTTTTTTTTTTCTCAGTTTTCGCTATTTCGTCCATTAAAACATCGACGAATTTTATTAAATTTGAGACCATATTTTTTTTTTTTACTTTTTCTTCCTGCTCGAATTGAAAGTATTGAGATAGTGTGAAATTCTGTCTTCACCTGTGTTGTGAAAACCTGAGGTAATGAGGTCATATCCGGGAGATTTTCTAGAGGGTAAGGATTTTATGGTGTATTTGATGTCTGAAGGAGTGAAAGCTTTTGGTGGTGGTGAAAGAGGAAGAGGTCTGTCTAATTCAGATTCTATTTCCGTCGTGAGTAAGTCGTTTGACAAGTCAGGGTGAGGTGTAAAGATGTCAGTCAGGTGCTGAGAAAAAAGCATGGCTTTGTCATAGTCTGATTTCGCCCAAGTCCCGTCGTCTCGTCTAAGAGAAGAAGAAGTGAATTTGTACGATAACCGTCGGCGTGTGGCTGTCCAAAGAGATCTACGATTGGTAGTTAGGTTAGTAATATAGTTGTCATATTTTTGTGTTCTCAGTGTTTGTAAGTTTCGTTTCAAATGTCTTGTGAGTCTGTTGTAAGTATTTTTGTCAGTAGGGTATCGTGTCCGTTGCCAGATTGCTCGAGCTCTTCTCTTTTCTCTGATCAGCAGGCGTGTTTTAACTGGTAGATTATACTGTCTATAAACTGTCCTTTGGTGTGAGTGAGTGGTTGACTGCCAGATAGAGTACTGTATGGAGGTAGTTAGAGTATTTACTGCTTCGTCTATTTCGTCTGGCGTTTTCAGTGATAAAGATAAGTCCAGCTTACCTTCTAGGAGATTCTGAAAGAGAGTCCAGTCTACAGGTCCTGTAATTAGAGTCGGTCGAGGAAGAAGTGTCTTGGGCGTTGTAGTTAGAGTTAATAGCACAGGACTGTGGTCTGAAGAGAGGTCAGTAAGTGTATAAATGTCTCTGGTTAGTGAAAAAGTCTGAGAAATAATGAAATAGTCCAGAATGTCAGGTAATTTAGAGAGTGCTGTCGGCCAGTACGTTGGTTCGTTAGGAGATAGTACTTTGTAGTTAGAAGCAGTGAGAACATTGAGAAGAGTGCGTCCCCTTGGATTAGCTACGCGGCAGCCCCATTGCGGATGCTTGGCGTTATAGTCTCCACCAGCCAAGAATCGAGGTCCCAATCGGCGAAAAAAGCACTAAAGTCTGTAGACGAGATAGCCTTATTAGGTGGGCAGTACACTGCTGCCATATTTAGAGAGAATGGATGACAGTCCAGTGTAATCGCTACGGATTGGAGAGAGTCTGATTGTTCAAATAATAGTTGTTGATGTATTAAGGTGGAGCGGATTAGAATGGCTGCGCCACCATGGGCAGTGTCGTCTAGGTGGTCTGCTCTATAAGTAGTGTAGTCGGTTAATTTACAGCATGATCGTCCAGTAAAGTGAGTCTCTGTTATCAGTGCCACGTCAATTCGTTTGTCATGTAACAAAATGTCCAGTTCGTCTCTGTGGGGATTCAGCCCATTTGCGTTCCAGAGGAGGACTGTTAGCGAAGAATTATTCAGAGAGTGTCTATTCATTTTGAAAGTTTAGGAATGAGTTCGGTTACTAGTGTGGTCAGGAGTGTGATGAGTGGATTTATGAGGGATTTGAACTCTGATATGAAGGACGTCAGTACATTGGTCATGTCAGGAGAGTTTGGCGGATGATTAATTGATTGCCCCGAAACTCCAACGGCGGAAAACCAGCGACTGGTAGGAGGTTGATGAGACTGCTGATTTGGGGAAGGCTCTTTCTGTGGCAGCTGAGGGAAGTCTGTAGATGTTAGCTGTAGGATTGCTCCCTGTGGTGAGCTTGGCTGCGGATTGCGGTCATTTTGCGAGTTGTTTCTTCTTCGTAGACGTTGTAGTTCCTTGTGTGCTACACATCCTCTGTAATTAGCTGGGTGGTTACCCTGGCATAAAGCACAAGTTGCAGGGGTGTCCCGAGGCTTAGTGCAGCCAGAGGATGGATGATATCCCGCACACTTCACATATCTAGGAGTGTGGTTGCAGTAACTTTTGGTGTGACCATATTGCTGACATCTCTTGCACTGAAGGATTTCAACGGTCTTGTATGGTTCCTCCACCTTTACCTTTGTGTAGACGATGGATTTGACATTGAAGATTTCTTTGTTATTTTCTTTAGGTTCGAGGTCAATGAAAAATAGGGGAAGTGGCGCTTTTGTCCCTGGATGCTTCACATTTGTGACGCTCCTTACTCTGTGGCCCATCTCCTCAAGGTCTTGCTTGATGTGCTCCGTAGGTATTGTGTGGTGAAGATTTCTAAGCACCACTCTGAAGGCTTTATCAGTTTTCAATTGGTATGTGTGATACTGTGCTCTATTTTCTTGGAGGTACTTTATTGCTTCTCTGTAACCATCGACTGTCTTAGTGGACAGCATAACATTGTCCACACGAGATTTACAATCGAAGGACGAGGGACCAAGAAGCTCAGTAAGTGCTCTACAGAAGTCCATATAATTACTGACATTGCTAATAAATATTGGAGGAGGTTTCGGTGATTTTCTCTCCTTGGGTGGTGTGATCTCCCCAGGCATCTGCTCATCGTCGTTAATGCTTAACGGAGCAAATGGGTTGGGAGTGCAGAAGTTTGGAGCTGCAGTAAGTTGGGATCTCATTAGAGATGGCCCAGGTTGGCTGTTGTATGCACTGGACTCACTTAGTGATTGAAGAGACTGAGCACGCGTGAGTTTCTTACTTTGTTCTTTCATAGTTTTATTAGAAATTTTAGTTTTTGTTTTATTTTTTTCGTCCTTATTACTTCATTAATTAAATTACTGGGTCTTTTAGTAGTTTTAGCAATTATACTTGATGTACAATTATTATTATTTTTATTATTTCCAGAAAAGACATTTATTGAATCATATGATTCAATGACTGATGTATTAGGCTGTTGCCAACGCGCCATGTGGCCACTATCTAAACCAAATGTCCAATTAATATAAACTTTCTCAACTTTCACAACTTTCTCTTACTCCAGTTCTCAAAATGATAATTGACAAATTTTATAGTTTGTGTACCAAATTTAATGAAATTCGTCGAAAACTGAAAAAACTGTTCAGTAAAAGCGCACTTCCGGTTTACTAATTTTCTTGAAACTCGGAATTTCAGCCATCTATTTATTTCTAACTAATTATGTTTGGATGATAGAATTGTATAATCAACTAGGAGAGCACTTTAGATGAAATCTAAACCCTACCCTCCCCTAAAAGTGCCCTTAAATGAATTTTTCAGATAAAGAATGTTTTAGATAAAAAGTTGTAGATCTTTGCATGTTTAGTTTATTATAAGTTTCATAAAATCGTCGAGCCATTTTGAGAAAATTTTGAAAAAGTGAAAAAATCATTTAGTAAAGTGGTAAAGAAACGCACTTCCGGTTATCCGATTTTTTTCAAACTCGGAATTTCAACAACATATTTAATTCTAATTAACATTATTTAAGAAGGCAGAATTGTGAAATAAACTGAAATAGCACTTTAGATGAAAACCTAACCCCACCCCCCCCCAAAAGTGCCCTTCAGGAATTTTCCCGGAGAAATGTTTCAAATAAAAGTTGTAGCTCTTTGTATGTGTGGTTGATGTTTCGAGTTTAAAGAAAATCGTCGGAGCCATTTTTGAGAAAATCGCAAAAAAGTAAAAAATCTAACTAGTAAAGTGGTACTTCCGGTTGAGGAATTTTGACAGATAACGTAGTGTCAGATCCCACGGTGATGCCTAAATGGAATATCAAGTTTTAACTTTCTACGGTTTTTCGTTTTTGAGCTATGCTGTTCACATACATACATACACACACACGGACACACGGACACACACACACACACACACACAGACCATTTGCTAAAAACCACTTTTTTGGACTCAGGGGACTCAAAACGGATATTTCCGGTGAAAACTCGATATCGAAAATTTGACCACGATTACAATACTTCCTCTTACTAGGAGTAAGAGAAAGTAATATCGCACAAAAATCAAGCATACATTCAAAGACACAATTAAATCTGTATTCTCAATAAATTAAACTATTTCTGAAATAAATAAAATAATTTGGAACTTTTAAACTAATAAATTAGACATACTGCCAACCTTATAATAAGAGGAAAAATGTTATTAAATTAATGTTTAATGTCAAGTTCAATAGAAAATAGCACGGTAAAAGTAAAAAGCAACGCAGCACTGATTCAAGAAAATAAGACACCCAAGAGAACGAGATCATCTCCTGAATTAAGGGGAGAATATTGTAAAATTAGAAGAGGAGAAGTAGTAGAATTGGCAGAGACTAAAGAGGAAGTACTCAGTAAAATGGATTATGGGGAATTAAAAAAACTATTCTTGGACATAATTGACGCAAAAGGACTAGCAACAAGAAGTGACCTAAAAGAAATTGTCAGCCAAATAGTTGAATTAAAAGAAAAAAACCGGAATCTTAGGCAGGAAATAAAAATGATTAAGCAGGATAATGAAACAAAAAATAAAAGGTTGGAAGTCTTGGAATACCATATCAAAAGTAAAAATTTAATTTTCCGGGGCATTGATTGTAAAGAGAAAGATGTAAATAGTTTTTGTAAGGATGTGTTAGAAGTGAATTCTGAGGGTAAGGTTGAAGATATATACCAAATTGGAAAAGAAACTCAAGGTAAGAGACCGGTAAGAGTGGTTTTTAATTCAAAGGCGACTGTTAGAGAAATTCTAAAAAACACTAAAAAGCTAAAGGGTACTGGCTTCTCTGTGGATAGGGACTACACGTGGGTGGTGAGAATCCGAAGAAAAAGTCTGTTATGGGTAAAAGGGGCATTCTAAGTAGAAACAAGAATATCAGGTGTTACGTTCGAGGAGATGTTCTAATAGTGGAGGGAAGAGAATTTGGTTGGAGTGAGGAGAAAGGTATCGTGTGTAAGGACCAACAAGAAGAAGCCTACTTGAAGAACCTTCTGGGTGAGGACGAGTGGTGGAGATGTAAGGCTGAGGCAGCAAGTCAAGATTCCAACGGCAAAGCTATGACAGGAAATAATAAGTAGGGAAACGTTGTCTGTCAGGTAAAAATAAAATTTGTAACAATAATAAAATCATTGAAGTATTAGGATCTAACGTGGCAGAGCTAAAAAGTAAAAAAAATCTGGTGTGAAACACTCACACAACTTTCTCTTACTCCAGTTCTCCACATTATAATTGACAGCTTTTATAGTTTGTGTACCAAATTTAATGAAATTCGTCGAAAAACGAAAAAACTGTTCAGTAAAAGCGCACTTCCGGTTTACTAATTTTCTTGAAACTCGGAATTTTGGCAACCCATTTATTTCTAACTAATTATGTTTGGATGATAGAATTGTATAATTATCTAGGATAGCACTTTGATGAAAATCTAACTCCACCCCTCCCCTAAAAGTGCCCTTAAAAGAACGTTCCCAGAGAAATGTTTTAGATAAAAGTTGTAGATCTTTGCATGTTTAGTTTATATACGAAGTTTCAAAAAAATCGTCGGAGCCATTTTTCAGAAAATTGCGAAAAGTGAATAAATCATTTAGTAAAGTGGTAAAGTAAACGCACTTCCGGTTATCCAACTTTTTTGAAACTCGGAATTTCAACAACATATTTAATTCTAATTAACATTATTTAGATGATAGAATTGTCTAATAAACTCAAATAGCACTTTAGATGAAAACCTAACCCCACCGCTTCCCCATAACGGCCCTTAAATGAATTTTCCCAGAGAAATGTTTCAAATAAAAGTTCTTTAAAAGCTCTTTGTATGTGTAGTTGATGTATCAAGTTAAAGAAAATCGTTAGAGCCATTTTTGAGAAAATCGCAAAAAAGTAAAAAAACCAACAAGTAAAGTGGTACTTCCGGTTGAGGAATTTTCACAGATGACCCACTGTCAGATGCCATGGTGATAGCTCACGGAATATCATTGCACTTTCTACGTTTGTTCGTTTTTGAGCTATGCTGTTCACATACATACATGCAGCGCACACACACACACACACAGACACACACACAGACACACACACACAGACCATTTGCTAAAAACCACTTTTTTGGATTCAGGGGACCTCAAAACGGATATTTCCGGTGAAAACTCGATATCGAAAATTTGACACGATTACAAATACTTCCTCTTACTAGGAGTAAGAGAAAGTAATTAATAATCATGATTTTTTCAATTATGTTTCTAATTTCGAAATTTTTTGTTTCTTTGAAACACATGTAGAGGAAGGTAACTATATTAAGTTTGAAAAATATTTTTCTGAGTATAAATGGTTTTGGGAACCTGCGAATAGGTATAGTAAATATGGGCGTGCGTCTAAATCAAAGGATGTAAAGGTAAATATTGAAGGTAAGAAACTTTTAGATTTCTGTGAAGAAAACGGGATGATAATATTAAACGGAAGAACGGAAGGTGATGCAGAAGGAGATTTGACTTATATAAGTGCAGTAGGGAACTCAGTAATTGATTTTGGTATTGTTTCTATAAATGCGTGCGGTGCAGTTAAAGATTTTAAGTGAATACTTTTCCGATCATATGCCTGCAGTAATAAATATAGAAATGGGAGGAGAAAGTGAGGGTGAGCAGTGCAACGCGTTGGTAGCAAAAATGCAGTGGAGGGATGAATTGTAGTGGAATACAAAAAACGCCTACTTAATAAATCAGATAATTTTATAAAGAGGATTGAAAAAGTAAAGTTAACTGATTTTGAAGAAATTATATCGTTAATAGGGGAGTCGTACCCTTTAAAAAAATGCGGTAATTTTAAAATGAAAAGAAAGGAAGCCTGGTATGACAGTGAATGTTATAACAGTAGACAAAAGTTGTTTAAAGTTCTAAACCTTTTTAGAAAAAGTCAGTCGGATCTGGTTAGAAGAAAGTATTTAGAAAGGGTAAAAAAGTACAAAGAACTTTGTAACGCGAAAAAACAGAATTACTATAGGACCACTACCGCCAAATTTGAAAAAGTTACTGATTCTAAGGAGTTTTGGGAATTAGCTAAAATATTTAAAAAAACAGTCTTTGCAAAGATTGGCAATATATCAGCGGTACAGTGGAAAGAATATTTTAACAAATTGTATAACCTCCCATTAGCATCGGATCCTGTATTGTACGCACCGCCTTTGATAGTGGATAATTTTTTGGACAAATTAAAGAAAAATAAAGCACCAGGATTGGACCGGATTCCCAATGAATTTTACCAAAATGCACCTGAAAATTTTTGGTCTTTACTGGTACAGCTGTTTAATGTGTTTTACGCTGAGGGCAGGGTTCCGGCGAGCTTCAAAAAATCGATAGTGTTTCCTTTATTTAAAAAGGGAGACATAAATGAAGTACAAAACTGTAGAGGTATAACGTTCATGGTCTCCATTGCTAAGATTTATACTGGGCTTCTCGCAGAAAGGTTAGTGGCCTGGATGGAGGATAAAAAGAAAATAAGTGAAAGTCAAGCGGGATTTAGAAGAGGGAGATCTGTAGTTGATAACATATTCATATTGACAAATTTAGTAGAATATAAGTGGAATAAGGGGATTAAGAAAATTTACGCGTTCTTCATAGACTTTAAGTCGGCATTCGACTCAATAGATAGAGCTGCTTTGTTTTACAAACTACATAGAGAAGGGCTATCGAATAAATTCATAGAGGGTATTAGGGGCTTATGCGATGGCACTGAAGCATCAGTCTGGTGTACAGAAGGTCTTACCTCAGTCTTTAAAACCTGTACAGGTGTAAAACAAGGGTGCGTCCTTAGTCCGTATTTATTTATTTTATTTATAAATGATCTAGCTGAATAGCTGGAGGGAGGAGTCAGAGTGAGAAAAGTTAAAATTAACATGTTGGCCTATGCGGACGACCTCGTGGTTTTGGCGGAAGATCCCCTAACACTGCAAAGCTTCATTAATAAGATACATAAATATGCGCTTAAATGGAATCTAACGATAAACTTGCAAAAATCAAAAATTATGGTTTTTAGAAAATATGGGGGCAAACTCTGTAAAAACGAAAAATGGTATTATGCTAGAGAATTAATAGAATTTGTAAATCAATATAAGTATTTGGGATTAATTATAAAAAGTAATCTGAATCTAAAGTGTAATATGTTGGAAAAAGTGTCAAAAGCGAAACTAGCATTCAATAGTATATGGAGTGTGTTTTTCAGTAATAATGATTTGCCTGTAAGTTCTAAATGGAAGGTGTTTGATGCTATTATAAGAAGTGTTGTAAGTTTTGGAGGGCAGGTCTGGGGATTTAAGTACTATGAGGAAGTTGAAAAGCTACAAAGATGTTTTATAAAAAAACTTTTTTATCTACCCCAGAGTACCCCAAATTATTTTATATATTTAGAAACTGGACGTCATCTGTTGCATTGTTACACCCTACAGTTAAATTTCAATTATGTTAAAAAAATAATGCAACTCCCGGACGATAGATATGTAAAAGTAACAGCTAATGAAATAATAAAAAGTGAAATAATGTGGTGTAAAGCATGGAAAGAGTTGTGCAGCAAATATAACTGCCCGGTGGAAATAGATTTGTTAAAGGTGGATAAGTGGGGTCCAGTTCTCTCAAAAATGATTGAGAGTTATAAGACTAGTTTTTTCGAAGATTCTAAGGGATTGGCTGCTAGGGGAACATTTCACGGGTTGTACAGTGTACTGTCCAAAGAGGTGAAGTATGTTACTGACAGTTTCGACAAAAAATGCATTAGTGCAATTATGAAATGTAGAGGTGAACTCCTAAATCTGAATTGTAAAAGGTACATGCATAATAGAACACAGTTGTGTTCATTATGTAACCTAAAGAAGGAGGAGGATGGAGTTCACTTCTTGGCAGTATGCCCTATATTGGCCCCTTATAGGGTCAAGTACTTCCAAACGAGGACTTTAAGTACAGATATGGTAATAGAGTATCTCAATGGAAGGAATTGGAAACTTCTTTATTATTATTATTGAGAAGCGTGGCAGTACAGGGCTTTTTTAATAAAAGAGTTTAATTATTAAGGTGAGCGACTACTCCTCACAAATAAAGAAATATAAACAAATTATTGATATAGTTAAAAAAAACAAAACTAAACAACAAAATTAACAGGTATCGAACTCTAACGGGATCAATGAGTAAAATGTAATCAATGTGTAGATGAACTCCTGGCAGACGGTATCACCATGCCAGAATTAGCTTGTCTAAGTTCAATTTTTTAATTATTATTATTATTATTAGCAAAAAAGAAGAATAAGATTGTTTTAATTTCTGATATGTTTTGTAAAATTTTCTGTTCTAAAATAAAGCTATCTATCAATCTACATTCTAGGGAAGTCAATATCCGTCTAATTACTGCCAGCAGAACCAAACAAATGGTTGGCTTGACCACCACAATACGCCCGCTCGATTCGCCAATTTCGCGAGTTCAAAGAGTTACCGGATGGACGTTGATATGTGATTGCGGCTGTCTTGTGCACGTCACTGAGCATTGTCTCACTTCCTAACACTGCCACAAGTTTGATCTGCGACATCTTCAAAAAGGCAACAACACTCTATCATCCCCAATCTGTCACATCGCTTCAGTCTTTAGATTAGCCTTACGCTAACCATACTCTTTCTCTTGTTGGATATAAAGTCCTGGCAATTTTGTTTTTTGGTATACTAGTGAATTGTGACTGTGTTTCAATTTACTAACTCTTTATTTTTCACAAAATTCCCACTAGATAGCTATAGCGCGAGATGATTTTAAAAGCCCTTATTAACAGGTTTTCTAGCTGTGTTACACACACTTATGCATTAATACTATATCAGATTGTCTTATAGGAAGCTAGTTAAACATCTCTGATGGTGTTCAACAGGCGGCTCTACAATAGATGAAAATTCTTAAGGTGTTCGTTTGCAGATCAACGTTATGCAAGATTCGTTAATCAAGTTTCCAGATATTCGTTATGCAACTCAACGTTTAAAAGTTGCATGTATCTGCCAAATAAGCAACTTACAATTCTTTTCTACTAAATTCTTTTCCAAATTGGTGCTAGATGTTCTAGAAGACTGCAGAAGTTTCTTGTCTCAAGGATATCGTTCTATCTGGGATTTTATCCGTCGTAGGATGCATACTTTTCATGTACCTGGCCGGTTTCAAGTTCGTGTAGAGAGTAGATAGACTTCATCCCAATATTTCTGTTACGCACTACACTTGTTGATTCATATTCCTGCAGACTACCTACCACAAGTATTACAAGTACATAGTTGGTCATATGGAATAATTGGAAACCGGATGTAGATAGATTGGCCAAATTAAGCATCTGACACTCACTATTTCTCTCTCACCTATTTGGTTCCGGAATCTGCTATTACTGTCATACGATTGCCTTGTTTCCTAGCATGCGTAGCTGTTTTACCCTTGGGTTGTCGGCTAAGTCCAAAATTCAACGTATTGACTCAGGTTCCAAACAGGGCGTTAGAGATGTTGCTGTATCTTTCATGAACTTATCTTTGGTTTCAGGGATCCGTTCCTGGGACCCATTTTGGTTTAAGAAGATATTTCTATGTAATGGCCTTCTGCAAGATCTATTTTGTAATAGACTGCCTAGATAGAATAGTTGCTACCCAATCCTCTCATAAGACTCAACTATCATAATAGTTGCTTCGACTGCAAAGAGATTAGATTGGGATTCTTTGGTTGGAACAGGAAATCTGTGGAAGAGCTTAAGCCGTTTCCTGTGCAACACCCCGTGTGTGTGTTTTCATGGAGCTCTGACTGGTTGTTTTTTTTTCTTTTGAGGTAGCTATATAGGCCTATTTGGGATTAGCGCAGGTTTTGATCCCTCCTTTGACATGTTCTTGTGAGAGATTGGGAGAAGGCGGAACTATTCCCGAAGGTAAACCAACCAGTCCTGCCCACCTTAAAAGAAATGTTTGGAAAAATCTCTATCGTCCCTGCTAACCTCGACCACCACGAAACCTTTCCTCAGCTCGTGAGTGCAGAGCAAGCTCTGCCGAGTTGACTCACGATCCCGTGGTACCATTATGCAGAGAGAACAAGTCTCCTACTTAAAGGCCTAGAATGGTTACTGGCCCGACCTTGGATATGCAAGCCTCCATAGGCTTACGGTTACCATAGTTTATAGACCTACGGTTTTGCAACACCGTCCTGACAAGGCCGGGACTTTGCCTTATGAAGCGGGTATTCCGTACCCGACTCTCCCTTTGACAGATGTCAGGATCTAGGCAGTAATTGTTGACTCCCAAAATTTTGGTTACATCATATTCCTAAGCTGCAAGCTTTTAAGAGCTGCCATTGCTGTTTATTTATCAGATCCACATCATAAATTATAATTTTTTTAATTTACAGGCACATGATCCTAGACATAGAACAAATACATCTCTGGATACTTCAATATTTTCACTAATCCCATCGACCAATTACAATGAGTAAGCCAAAAAAATCATTATGCAATTTAGTAGAAATAATTTTAAATAATTTTAATGAGTCGATTTTTTTTTTAATTGTTTATACTTTTAAAGACTGCCGTCTGATTTCATATCGGAAGAAGATTTCTTTGCTTCTATCAATGAATACGTGTTAGCCTTTGTCTCTATTGGCATGATCTCATTTATTTCTGGCTTCTTAATGGTGAGCTTTCAACTTTTATCTCGTTAATGACATTAATATTCATAAGTAAGATTTTAGCCATCTGAATTCTCTTTTGTTTATCCATAAATATAAATTTCAGACCAGCTGTTCTGAAACATCTTGTTCTAATCGAATAAGGAAACTTAAAGAAATCTATTTTACACAAATATTAAGACAAGATCTCTCTTGGTACGATACTAATTTGAATGGCGATTTAATCACTAAAATTACTGAGTAAGTAGATGATAATAATCATCATTCAGTCCTCTTCTACGGTGGAGAACGAAGTTAATATAGCACTCCAAAATTAATCATTTTAATTTAAGATCATATAATGTTTGTTAATACTGATAAGCGTAGTGTGTTTTTTAATGTTTTGATATGCTAATTAAAGCGTCAAGTTGTTTAGAAGAGGTTATTATATAAAGTTGAAAAGAGTTAAGCATCTCTTCCTAAGAAATTGTTTTGCAAAAATAAATATTTATAATTTATTTAATTTTAGCGAGATTGAAAGCATGCGCAATGGATTGGGATGTAAAATACCAGTGGGATTTCAGCTACTTACAATGCTTTTATCTGGCATATTTACGGGAATGTGGACATGCTGGAGACTTGCAACGATACTAATTATCGGAGGACAAGTTATTTTAATATCCACTTGCATATCAGCAAAGGTAACTGGAAAATTGTTAGGTTATACTTCTTTGTTTATATCATTGTTATGGTATCAATAAAAAAAGTGGTTACGTATAGTTTGAATCTCAAATTAAAGTTAACTATAATTCACAGTTGTCTGCAGTTGTTAGAAATCTAGAAAAAATTCGATACGGACTAGCTGGGAAAATAGCGAACGAAGTTATTAGCAATGTTAAAACGATAACGGCGTTTAATGCACAAAAAAATGAAATTGAAAGGTGAGTTGTTTTCGGTTACAAAAGTTACTAGTAATCATTTGAAATTAACAAATTAATTGACATAAATTTGATTTTGAAACAAAATGTACAAACCTAAAGAAAATTTAATTTTATTTAAAAATTGCGTCTATTTTTTTCATGTGTACATATTACGTCTGTGGTCATAGATTCGACAAAGCATTAGTTGAAGGTGCGAAGGCTTCATGTAAAAAAATCTATTTGTTTTCAATCGCTTATAGTATATCTATTGGCTCTATATACTTCGCATACGCTATTGGACTGTGGTACGCTTCTGTCCTATACTTAGATCAACTAATGAAACCTAGCGATATGTTAACGGTAATTCATGTTTTGTTGAATATGTATATATTTATATTCTAATGAAAATATATTGATTTCTTTTTTAAATTTTAGACCTTTGTTTGCGTCATATCAGGAGCATTTGGTATAGGTCAAGCACTTCCATTGGTATCCGAAGTTGGAAACGCAATGGGTTCTGCTCTTAATGTATTTTCTACCCTAAGTGATAAACCAAAAATAGATTCACTTTCTACGGAAGGAAAATTATTGGAAAATATTGAAGGGAAAATTGAGTTTAATAAAGTTTATTTTTGCTATCCATCAAGAACTGAAGTTATGGTGAGTTTTCTTTTCTTTTGCTTTGCGAATTAATTAGCTATGGGGATAATAAATAATTTAATTAGTTTCACTGTATGTTCGGTGTGTAGGTGCTGAGCGATTTAAATCTCATAATTCAACCGGGACAAGTGATTGCTCTTGTAGGCGCCAGCGGATCTGGAAAGAGTACAACCATCAGTTTACTGCAAAGATTCTATGACCCAATCAGTGGAGACGTATGCACATAGAATACATAAGTAGAATAGATTATAAGCTAGATGTAGTTTTGATGTAGAAAATAGAAATACATGACCATTCAGAAATAAAACAATTACTCCATTTTTATATTCATAATAAATTGCTCTAATAAAGAGCTATATCTTTTATTTGTAACATTTCTCTGGGAAAATTCATTTAAAGGAGCTTTTTGGGGAGGGAGAAGGTGTGGGTTTATGTTTTCCTTTGAAGTCTGTTTCAATGTACTATACAATGTATAATTGTATCATCTAAATAATTATTAAACAGAATTAAAAATGTTGCCAATATTCAAAGATGAAGAAAATAGATTGACCGGAAGTGGGTTCCGACTGTTACATTTTTCCAGTTTCTATGAGATTTTCTCAAAAACGGCTTGAAAGTTTTCTTTAAACTTCTATGTCGCCTACACACTGAAAGAGGCTCAACTTTTATTTGAATCATTTCACCGGATAAATTCATTTAAGGTGATTTCTTCTTGATTTCTGTAAAGTGCTATTTTATATTAATATTTGTCTGTGGGGAGGGACCAAACCCTACGCTATCCAAAGCCCTACTGGATCCATATACCAAAACAACAAACCGGGTGTACAACAATTATTAGATCCTGGTCGAACCGCAGTTCGAACAAATCGGACAATAACCTGAAAGCGAAATAGCTTAAGCTCTTCCACAGATATCCTGTTCCTACCAATGGTCCTGAACCTAATTTCGTCACAACCCAAGCAAGTTTAAGGAGACACGTATTGTGTTTAATGCAAGTTTAATGACATAAATTTTATATGTCATTAGATCAAAGGAGCTACATTTGCAATGATACATCTGCGTTTTTTTTTTTTTAATTTAAGGCGCGTCAACATCTTGGTCATTTGCGCCAGGAGCCTTCTCAGTGTACTGCCGGCCTCCGGAAAGTGTACTTTCGTTACAGACAACACTTCCCATCACTGGACAGTGGGCTGTAGAGGCTCCTAGGAAGAGAAAATTTAAGGTTAGCACGGCTGGATTAGAACCCGAGATCTCCGTATTGCTAGTCCAGCGCGCTACCACTGAGCTAGTCCCTTCCCTTCTATGTTTATTTGAATTTATATTTAAAAAAAAAGGAATTTTAAAAAAGAATGTATATTATTTTATTATTTTTCTCCACTTTTTGTTTTATGGAGTTACTTGATTTGGCAAGTGAGTGGCTCATATATAAGTTTATGGCTGTTTGGTATATTTGAATAATAACATTTCAAGGTGCAGGAATTTTTATTAATGGAATGAATTATTTCTGATAATGTAGAAAATGGCCGAAGAAGTTATTGGACAAATGATGTTAATTGTACCATAATTGTACCATTTAATATGACCTCCTTCCACAGATTGGTTTGAAGGAGAGGAAAGCATATTGGAATAATAGGAATTTGTAGATGTGGGGAAGTGGGAATAAAGATAAAAACCACCGTAATCTAAAACATCCATTGTGGTGCCATGGTGGTGTCGATATTTGTACCTACTAAGATAACGAATGTAGCCGTCTGTAAAGTGTGGTGATGAATATGTGGTGTGCGCTAAACCTATGTGTACTGTGTGCATTGTTCTTGATGTGTTTGTGTTGTTTGGTTAGAATATCCTCAGAAATGACAAGAACTCTGAAATAATGGGTAGTTCACGCTGTTGTGAAAATTGTTTGAGTGTTGTTGAATGATGATGGTTGGCCTTGTATTGAGGTGATTGAGGTGAGAAATGAGAAACTGTATTAATGAGACCAATTATGGTACAGAATATTCGTTTATTCTTTTAACAAGAGTTTTCTGATAGTGGACAATACAACTATTAACTGGCATCCTTCCTAACCAAACACAAAAAAAAACATTAGTGGTGGGGAAAAGTATATCCCCACTTCCAACACGCACATACACACACACACACACAATACTCAACATTCCGCCCGCCTTGATACATCATCTTGATGGTTATCAATTTCTTCCTGAGAGATTGATACAGGGCAGATTTTCGAAATTGGTCGTTTCATCACACCTGATGAGGTACGCAATGTTACAACTCTAATGAGACCATCAGGACCAGGGTGAATGTCTTCTATGCGTCCAAGTTTCCAAAACATCGGCTGTTGGTTTTCTTGTTTGATTAGTACAAGTGTTCCCTTCTTGATGTTCTGTGAGCTATGCCTCCATTTCAAACGTTGTTGCAATTCTCCCAGATATGCGGATGACCATCTGTCCCAGAAGTGCTGTTTCAATAACTGAATTCTCTTGAATCTATCAAGTTTATTGATATTGAGAGATGGAATATTAGATTCGGAATGGATGTTAGAGGTTCTCCTATCAGGAAGTGAGCAGGGGTTAGAGGTTGGAGATCAGATGGATCAGATGAAAGAGATGTGATAGGTTTTGAGTTAACAACTGCTTCTATTTGAGTAAGTAATGTAGTCATGTCAATGTATGTCAGATTAGAGGTACCCAGAACTCTCTTTAAATGATACTTAATCAATCGTACACCTGACTCCCGAAGACCGCCGAAGTTGGGAGCAGCAGGAGGTATAAATTTCCAGTGAATACCCTCCAATAAAAGGTTTTCTTGAAGGTTTCTTCTTTCTTCTTCTTCAGTGATGTGATTAGCTTGAAGTTCCTTGTTAGCTCCAATGAAATTGCCACCGTTATCTGAATAGATTTCTAATGGTCTACCGCGACGTGCGACAAACCTTCTTAAGGCATTGAGAAACGCTGGAGTAGACATGTCCTCTACTAATTCAATATGCAATGCCTTAGTCGCAAAGCAGATAAAGACTGCTATGTATGCCTTTGTTAGAGTACAGTTCCGTCGAGATGATAGGACCACAGTAATCTACCCCAGTATGATAAAATGGTTCCGAAGGTTTAACTCTTGCAGCTGGTAATTGTCCCATCAGTTGTGAGCTAGGTTTGGGTTTAGGCGGTAACATGGTATGCATTGATGTACAATCCTTGTAACTAGGTTTCGACCATTGATCGGCCAGTAACGTTGGCGAAGTGAAGCCAATGTCGATAACGGTCCAGCGTGGTTTAATCGTACGTGTTCGTGTCGGGCTATAATGAATGATAGATGGTGGTGAGCTGGATGAACCATTGGATGTTTTTATCCGGAGTCAGAGTTGAATTATCTAGTCTTCCACCGACTCGAATTAATCCTTGCTCATCCAAAAATGGAGCTAGTGAAGATAATTTGCTCGATTTGCTCACTTGTTGAGACTTACTCAATTCTTTCAATTCCTTTTCGAAGCATTCCGCTTGGGCATGCCTTTCCAGAATTTGAATAGCCTTATCTAATTCAATTGTTGGCATTGAATTGATTCTGGTTTTACTTCTTGCCTTGCATAATTCAATAAATCTTAGGCAATGTGAAATGATTCGTACTAATTTCATAAATGAAGATGATTTGTTTGTAACCATTCCAATATCCTTATTGTGTACAATGCACGAGATAACGCTAGAACTCTCTTCAGGAATAGACTCCATATTGATTTTTTCCAGGTTATGCCAGAACTGCTCCTTTCCTGATAACCAACTAGGTCCATGCCACCAGATTGACTCGTTTACCAATTGGTTACCGTTCAATCCTCTTGAAATGAGATTAGCAGGATTTTCTTGTCCTCGTACATGCTTCCACATATTATGTGACGTAAGATCTTGAATCATGGACACTCGGTTTTTTACGAAAGTCGTCCAACGGGCTGGAGTAGATGCGAGCCATGTTAGAATCGGTCCAAAGGAACGTACTTATGTGATCTTGTAAAGCCCCTTGGATGCGATGCATGAACTGCATTAACATCAGAGGTCCGCATAACTATAGTCTTGGGATAGACACACTTTTCAGTGGCGCTACCTTAGATTTTGAAGCGATGAGGTTGACTGAAATATTATCATCAATATCTACAGTTCGCATGTAAATGACCGCTCCGTAGGATGAAGCGTCGGAAAAGCCGTGTAGTTCTACACTGACTTGCGTTCCTCTTAAAGTAACTTGACGAGGAATGGTGAGATGATTGAGGTGTTCTAATGATTTATAAAACTCTTTCCACTCGATTAATAGTGGCTGCAAGAGTAACTCATCCCAATCAACAGACGACAACCATAGTCGTTGCATTATGGTTTTTGCTTGTGCGATGATAGGCCCGAGAAGTCCGAGTGGATCAAATATGTTGGCAATTATAGATAGAACTCTTCTTTTAGTGAATTCTTGATTAAGATTTATGTTTATAAAAAATATGAATACATCTAATGACGAATCCCAAGTCAATCCCAATGTTTTATAGTTAGAATCGTGGTCTATGATCATGGGTATTTTTGATGCTCTTTTGTCTCGATGAATTGTTTGTATCAATGTTTGTGAGTTAGAATTCCATTTTCTAATATTGAAACCACCTTTTTGTAGAAGTAGTTCAAGGTCCTTCTGCAATTTCTGCGCCTCTTCAAGTGAATGACAACCAGTCATTAGATCATCAACATAGAATTCCTTGGAAAGAACTTTGGTTGCTCTTGGAAAGCGCATCTTCTCGTCTTCAGCTAGTTAACGAAGTGTTCTTGCAGCAAGAAATGGTGCAGCTTTCGTACCGTACGTTACAGTAAGAAGACGGTATATTTCAACTGGTTCTGATGTTGACTCACGCCAAAATATTAGCTAAAGTGTAGTCTGTGCCTTATCCACTTCGATCTGTCTATACATCTTCTCGATATCAGCACATAACACTATGTTATGTGTCCTGAAGCGAGTTAGCAATGCAAAAAGGTCATCTTGTATAATAGGTCCTGCTTCCATAATATTGTTAAGTGAAATTCCATTCATGTTTTGGCTGAAGCGTCATGACTACTCTAATCTTGGTTGTGGAAGAGAACTCTTTGAAGACTGGATGATGTGGTAGGAAGTATGCATGTGATGGTAGTGAATCTACCTCGTTTGCAGACAGATTAGCCATGTGTCCAAGATGAATGTATTCCTTAATGAATGCACTGTAGTTTTTCAGAAGTTCCGTATTGCTATGAAGACGCTTCTCAAGAAAGAAAGATGACTGATTGTGTTTCTGCTTCGTCAATGCCGGTCACTGGCATTATAAATTTATTCTTTCTTAATTTGAGTTGCTGTGTTAGTTCCTCCTTGAGAAAGCTGCACTGCGATCCGCAATGAAGCAATCCTCTCGCGGGAATCTTGTTACCAGTGGAATTCTCAATATCAACCAAGACAGTTGATAAGAAAACTGTAGATGTGGAAGTAAGGTGAGATGGTAATGCAGAGAATGTCGATACTGGTAGCTACCAGTAACAATAACAGCGGGCTGATATTGTTCGAGCTAGTTGGAGGGTTAGCACCTTTCAGATTCTCAGTAGGTTGAGGTGAATAATCTTGATGTAGTAACGTGTTGTGGTGTTCCCCGCACTTTCTGCACTTGCCCGATCTGCACAGATTAGTTGGATGGCCAGTGCGTAAACAATTCAGGCAGGCGTCTTTAGACTTCAATAACTTAAGCCGTTGAAGAATTGTACGCTGAAGGAAATCGGGGCATTGATATATGCTGTGAGAGTCGTTGCAGTTAAAACCTTTATTATTACTTCCTACTGCCTGTTTAGGGTGTGCTGTTGTAACTAGTGATGAACGAAAACTTGTTTTTTGTACCTTGTTATTGAAAATTCGTGCTTGTGAATTCAAATTATTGGGAGAATTGGAAATCTTCTTCATCGACCCCTTTGTATTCGGTTTTAAAGCTTCAAGAACATGGCACCTCTTCTGAATGAATTCATTAAGTTTATTGAATGTTGGAAGCTCTGCAGGTGTGTCTGCACATAATTCTTGCCATTCCTTGTAGCTAACTGAGTCCAATTTGGAACTGACAAAATGAACAAGTATAAGGTCCCAATTATCTGTGGGTTGATCTAATGCCTTTAATGCTCGGACGTGTTTTTGTGTGTCGTCAAGCAGACGATGAAGTGATGATGTAGATTCGATGTCAATCTTGTGTGTGTTGAAAAGGTCTCTGACATGTTGCATGATCATGATGGTTGTGTTCTGATAACGATCTATAATTAGAGACCATGCCATTTCATAGTTTCTCTCTCTTAAAGAGATAGATTCGATGATTGCGGCAGCATCTCTCCTTAATGAAGTGTGCAGATAGTGCAGTTTCTGTACATTATTAAGTCTATGATTATTATGAATCATTGATGTGAAAGATTATGACTCGTGGAATGATGGCCAATCTTTTGGCGTGCCATTAAATGTTGGCAGCGTTATTGTGGGTAAGTTGATGTCAGAGTAATTGGCTGATTTATTTGGATCTTGATAATCTGGTTTCGTGGTCTGTGAAGATAGTATCTGTTCTGCCTTAGCAACAGTTTCGTAATAGGTATCTTCAAATGTGTCTCGCTCATCTGCGTTTCCACTAATACTCTCTTCTACAAGTTCAATTTCTGATTGAACAGACTCAAACTCATCCCATATTCCCTTGATTCTTTCGAGTCGCACTCGAATCTGTGCTACTGATTCAATACTCATTTATTGTGAGGTCAACGTTTCTAAAAATGTATTGAATTTTGTAAGGCGACCCTTAATATTCCCACGGCGCCTAAAGAGAGTTTAAGCTCTTCGGCTTTAGTAAGAGTCATGATAATATAAATTACTTGATACACGAAAAGAAATTATAATTTCAATTAAGCCCACTATTGAAATGATGGCAATAGCACAATTAAAGAGTAATAAATTAAATAATGTACTTGAAATATGTAAACAATGAATAATAAGCGTGTGTTATAGTTAAAATAAAGTAACTTAAAATTAAATTAATACAAGTTATAATGATCAGGAATTTAGTAGAATAAGTCGTTAAGATTAACTGTCAATTTGTCTGGTAAAGATATTTAATTATAAATAAAAAACTCTAATCATACGCAAAACAAAACATTAATCTATTAATTAGTAATTGTGTAGTTCGTAGTCGTAGTAATTGTTTAAATGTATTAGTGAGAAAGTATTTGAATTAGTAGTAATACGGATGTAGGAATGTGAATGTCGGATTAAAGATTATTGTAATAAGCTTAGGGAGGAAGTTAGCCTTAGGATATGATAGAAATGGAAAGCGAGATGGGAAACAGCTGATTATTGATGTGTTGGGTTACAACAATCTTGCAATATACCTCTGAAAGGCTGAGAAGTTGATGATGATGCTTTGATGTCGATTTGTCGGCTAATTCATCCGCCGAAGGAGGACCAATCAATGATGTTGTGAAAATTGCTTGATTGTTGTTGAATGATGATGGTTGGCCTTGTATTGAGGTGAGAAATGAGAAACTGTATTAATGAGACCAATTGTGGTACAGAATATTCGTTTATTCTTTTAACAAGTTGTTTTCTGATAGTGGACAATACAACTACTAACTAGCATCCTTCCTAACCAAACACAATAAAAACATTAGTTGGGGAAAAGTATATCCCCACTTCCGACACGCACATACATACGCACAATACTCAACACACGCCTGTTCAAGAAATAGTGGTTTATTGTTTACCAGGTTTTATATTACTAAAACATATATTTATCTATTTTGATAGGTACTCATAGATGATGTAAATATTAAACATTTAAACCTAGCTTCGATGAGAAAAAAAATCGGTGTAGTCTCTCAAGAGCCTGTTTTATTTGATGCAACTATTGAGGAAAATATAAGATATGGAAATCTAAAAGCTACCCATCAAGAGATTGTAGATGCTGCAAAAGTAGCAAATGCACACGTCTTCATTACCGGCTTGCCTAACGTAAGATAAGAGATATAAATTATTATATATTTTTTATAAAAATAATTAAAGCTATGTCCACGAGTTTTATTACATTTATACGAATTAATCAGTGATAGAATTTATTACATTACCTTAAGTCCCAAACCATCACAAGAATTCGCCTACTGATTAGCCTTGGTTTTCCTGGGAGTGCCACCTAAACCAAGAAGGCATAAGAATGTAATTTTACACTAATGCCTAGCCTCCAAAACATATTAAAAAGAGAAATCCTCCATCTCCCCTACAGAATCTGTACGTGCTATCGTGTACTGGGACCACCTTGTAATGCCCCGTGAGGAACCCTGTCAGCATGCGAAGCCGATTTTTACTCAGACTGATGTACGCTTCTACGCCCAGGCAGATTTTCAGGTCTTGCTTCAGTCCTGGGAGGGTTTTCCAAAGCTGTGCTCTCTTCACTTTCTCATTTCTGAGTTTCTTCTCAACTTAATGGTCGCTTATTCCGCAGAAAGGTTCAGGCCCCAAAAAGAGAGATACAGTGCATTTCTTGCCAGGGTGTCGGCCATCTCATTTCCTTCTATGCCAGAGACACCCAAAATAGGGTAACTCTATTGTTTCCCTGCTCAGGGAGTATGGCATTTCCATACCATTTTGGAACTGATGACATATGAGCTCAGTGCTTTAATGGTGGCCTGGCTGTCGGATAGGATTACAATCTTCTGATTACGATATTTCTTTTCGAGGTTAAACTGGACCAACTTCCAATTGCGGGAATTTCCGTTTGGAAGATGCTGGGAAAATAGCCCATAATATCTGGTCCTTGGCCCAACACTCCGGCCGCAGTCCCCTCAAGGATTCTTGATCAATCTGCATGCCATACATTGGCATTTCTTTTATGCCAGACATAGCGGATTCACTCCTCCACTCTCTTCTGATTTCAGCTTCGAAAAAATTCTTAAGAAAGCTGTACATCTTAGTCGTTCCCTTCCTAGCTATACCCTTCCTGGATATTCTAAGGAAAGCTTTCTTCGCCAATCTCTCGTCTACAAGGTGAAGAGGTGTGAGATTCAGAATAATCTCAATCCCACTGTGAGACAATTCCTCTTTGCTCCCATCGTGCATGATGTTTCCTTTTACAGTAAATTTTACATCAAAATATTCTCAGGGCTACGAGACATTGGTCGGTGAAAGAGGAACAAAATTATCTGGCGGTCAGAAACAGAGAATAGCCATTGCCAGAGCGTTGGTCAGTAATCCTAGGATATTGTTGTTAGATGAAGCTACATCTGCACTGGATGCACAAAATGAAGCTGCCGTACAAACTGCATTGGACAATGCAATGCAAGGACGTACTACAATTATTATTGCACACAGATTGTCTACAGTAAAAAATGCTGATCTTATTTGTGCCATGAAGGTATATTTAGTAGAATTTCTACAATAGAAAATTTTTTTTATTACTTCCTCTTACTATTGTGAGAGGAAGTAGTGCGACCTTGTCAAATTTTCCAATTTACGTTTTCACCAGAAATACGTGTTTTGAGATCCTCTGAGACCAGAAAAGTAGTTTATTAATTACAATTAAATACGTTGCTAAAATTCCGAGTTTGAAGGAAATCGGTTGGCCGGAAATGCGTTTTTACTGGACAATTTTTTCTACGTTTTTCAGCATAAAAACACCGATGGATTTCTTGAAATTTCGTAAACTAACTCTGAATGCAGAGACCTCTATCGCTTTTGTTTGAAACTTATTTCCCAGAATGTTCATTTAAAGAAGTTTTGGGGGAGGGGGAAGAGGGTATAGTTTCCTCAAAAAAGTCATTTAATTAAGTTTAGTTGCTCCATTTAATTTTATGTTTATTTAAATTAGTTTTAAGACCATCCAATTTTTTAATTTTATAATTTAAATCTACATTTTCACATTCTATTTCTAAGTAATAATTGGACATATAGAGTGTCTCTACATTTACAAACTCATATTATATAATGCTTGTACATTCACTTATACATTTCTTTAATTACACTTATAATTAGTTCGATTCCATTTTTGCTGCGAGAAATTAGATTTCGATTGAATTAGCTCATGGGCAGATTTCTATCTTTAAAGTAACCTTTCACACCTTTGTGCCACATACATAAAATTAAGGGCAATATAATGTAATAGCTGCAAATTCCAGATCAAAGAAAAGTTTTTCAACCGAAAATTGTAAATTCCTTTGAAAGATTTTTTTTGGGTGCATAACAGCAATTTTATTTTGTCCCACTAGTATAAACGGGAAAATATGAAATGGTGGACTTACATGGATCTTGCATTTCTGCCTAATTCTTTTTTGCTTTCTTTTTCGGGAATGAAAATGCTGTTTTTTCTTTTTATTTCACAATAATTATATAGAAAAATAACATATTATATAGAAATTATATTAACATATATTATGAAGAAATTACATAGAAATATAAACATATATTATGCAGAAAAATAACTTGATTTTTTTGCATTTATTTCATCAAAAGTTTTTATTGCACAATTTGGTATTTTATAAAATATCTACAAAGGAAAAAAAATAGTAAAAAAATTTCTAAACTAGATTTTTAATAGAAATAATTAGCTATAAATAATTAACCAATCACAGAATAGAAGTTGTGAAATGTGGGTTTATGTTAGACCAATCAGCAATTTAGAATTATCATGTGGACCACGCCCACATTTATTATCTTCATTTCTACACTGAGGCTGGCTAATTATTTGTAGCTATTTATTTCTATGAAAAATCTAGTTTAGAATTTTTTTACTAATTTTCCCTTCGTAGGTGTTTTATAAATTATCAAATAGAGCAATAATTTTTTAATTAAAAAAAAATGCAAAAAATCAGGTTATTTCTAACAAAATATTAACTGTTTAATATAATGAATGTGAGCTATAAAGAAATACATTCAGCATTTTCATTCCATTGTTGAAAGGGAAACAAAATAGAATCAGGCAGAATACAAGATTAACCCTGCAGAATCTGCAACTAAATATTTTTTTTTTAATTTCCAAGTGACAACGCTATCTGTCAGAAAACGGTGAATGACCTTTTCTTCTAACCTCAATCCACTATTGTCTCAATTTTCGTGGACTTGTGAAGAAGTAGTGTCTTTCTAAACTGTTTTGCGGACTGAGACACCTGTGCGAGCTGTTATTTTAGAATATATTAATTTTTATTTTCATTTTGTTTTCCATACATAATGAAGGAGCGGGAACAGGAGAGAGACTGAAGGAGCGGGAACAGGAGAGAGACTGAGAAAGTGTGGAAAATGACATAATTGAAGATGAGGAGGAGGAGGATGATAACGATAATGGCTGCATGAACGAAAACGTTCAATTTTTTCAGGAAGATAGCTCCATAGAGCAGGAAATTTCAGAAGATGAATTGCCAAGTAATTAAAATAATTTGTTTTATTTAGACAAAGAAAGAACACTAATTGAATAAAACAGAGGCCTCCAAAAAAATGTCATAACAAGAGCTGAAAATTTTGTGTCTCATTTGGCAGCAACGCTTGTACAAAAAATTTGAAAAAATCGTTATAAATATGGCATTTCTGAAGAATTAATTATTTCTGAATATGGAATTTAATGAAGAAATGCTAAATATTTTTACGCGGTGTACGAACCATGGGTAGAAGATGCGAAGGACTAATATTTCAGAGAGAGAGTGATGGAAAAAATACTAATGCCACAGAAATCCGAGCTACTATTGGTTTGCTATACGTTGTAGATGTTTTGAAAGCTAATCGCTTAAACACAGAATATCTGTGGAAAACTGATGGCTCTGGGGTTGAGCCTCTTCATCTAACAATGTCCATCAAAATATTGTGAGGCATTTGTCATTTGACGATGCAGCAACCCGACTTCAACGTAAAAATATTGATAAATTGGCTTCTATTAGGGAAATATTTAATATGTTCGTCAGCAATTGCCAAGCAGTGTACCCCTTCGATGTAACAATTAACAAAAAAACTGTAAGCATTTCGAGGGCAATATAATTTCAGACAATATATTCCTAGCAAGCGAAATAAATTTAACTAAGCTCCAAAACTGTATTTGATCCATTAATATTTCTAAACTGGGTTTAATAATACTCGTAATTTTTCTTCGCGGTAATTAAACATTTATTTTAGCATTTTTTAGCGGAGCCGTATAATTTCAAATATTCTTCTGAAAATCCACTTCTTCTTTATTCCCTTAATCTTTATTCACTAATTTTGTGGCTTCTTTGCAGTCACTGTTAAACCATCTGCTAATATATATCTTCTCACAATTAGTTATATTTTTAATGATACCTGCACTTACTGCTGCAGTTTGAAGAGAACAAATAAGGTTTTCGCTTTAATCATTAATCGAATTATAATTATAATAAATACTGGGAGATTTATGTAAAATTCCATGAAAAGTATTTATTTAAAGCTACCTCAGATCGTTTTATTAGCACTCAACATATGACAATTTCAAATAATAAGTAATCGGAAAGATGAGATAAATTTGCAATTATTTTAAAGTACGCGCAATCTAATAACAATAAATAGATAATTCACCCCCAACAAGTCAATCACACTACTGCCCTGATGACCCAGAAATGTATAATGTGCGGGAATGTCACTCGGAGATCTTCCATTACACCCAACCCAAATCTTGCTAACATGCTATTCATCATATTAATTTTATGTATGTGGCGCAGTTCACAAAGTGGGAAAGAATACTATAAAGGTGGGAAATCTACGCACGAACTAATTCAATCAAAGTCTAGTTTCTTGCAACAACATAAACGAATGAATCGAACAAATTATTGGTACAATTAAACATGTTATAAATACAAGTAGGAGATAAGAAAATATTTTAATGAGAAGAAGCGTTATATATTAGAGCTTGAAAGACTCTGTAAATTGGAGTAAGAGAAAGTCGTGTGAGTGTTTCACACCAGATTTTTGTTTTGTAAAGATAATATAATTCTAATCATTGTAGCGATATTTTTTTAGGATGGTAAAATAGTGGAAAGTGGCACCTATGAAGAATTAATGTTCAAGAAAGGGTTGTATTACAGTCTAGTTACAAATCAACATAATATAGTTAGTTCCGCAAAATTAGATAAGTAAGAATATAAATACTAATAATGACAATTATTATTATTAATATTAGTATAGTGATAATGATAATTGGAATCCCATTATTTTACTAACAATGGACACAACTAATTGTAAACTATTTCCTATTGTTATAGCATACAAACAGAGCAGCCCATTGAGAATAATATATCTAAGTAAGTTTCAACAATAAGTGTTTACGATTGCCGAATTATTTTAAAATAACTAATTTTTTTTTTTAAGCAGAAAGGAAAACACCTTGCAAAAAAGGAGCACTGAATCAGTATCTAATAAAGTGCAAGAAGAAACTAAAAAGGAACTGACTAAAGTAAGTTCTTACCTTAAAGCTGGTTAAATTCAAATTTATGGTATGCGCAGCATTGTTATTTAAAATCCATGAACTGCTAGTGCGTAATCTCTTGATGCAAAATCAATGTCCAATGCCACGTCCAATGTCTTCATTTTGTCAAATGTGTGTTAATTTACAGAAAATGAGAAAATTTATGAAAGGAACAATTTTCAGGGTATAGGCATTGAAGTCGGCGAGGACATTCTATCGATCCTGCAGTTTGCAAGGTAGTCATTGCTTCAGATGCCGTTGACTTAGGAAACTACACGAAGAGTATGCGAAGTGGGAAAGTTAGATGAACCGTACCATGGCTGAATACATGGCTTTTAAATCTCCTTCGGAAGGTGTTTTGATAAATGATTTGGCATTACCTCGAAGTTCAGAACTCCAGTACCTTGGGTATATGTATAGATGAACAAGGAACCCTCGGAAATGACATTGTTACGAAAGTATGCTGGGAAAAAGTGCTAGGGACATTGAATTCTATATTCTGGAAAAAAAAGCGCCGCTAGATACTGAAAAAACAATAGTTGTTGTGGTTGGTTCCGCAGAGATGGAAAGCATCAGAAACATTTTCCGTGATAGCCTGCTTCTTTTTGAGGTAATCGACCGGTTTCGGGCGTTTGCCCATCATCGGGATGGTTTTGTCAAACAGTGTAATAACATAGACTTCCACAGTCTGTATTTTCATAGCCTTGCACAATCTGTATTTTAACACGGACTCACAGGCTTTTTATCTACTGTATTTGCTCTGTGTAAGTCTATGTTATTACACTGACAAAACCATCCTGATGATGGGCGAACGCCCGAAACCGATCGATGACCACAAAAAGAAGCAGGCTATCACGGAAAATGTCTCTGATGAAAAAAGAATATACTGTGCTTTTCTCCTAGGGACGACCTTGTATGGTACGGAATCCTGGACTCCCAATACCGAAACTAGAGCGAGCGTCGGAGCAAAAAAAACGCCTTGAACGAAATTGAAACAAGAAAGACTTCTTTAGTTTGGCCATGTTATGCCTGTAGATAAGGACAGATGGCGACGGAAAGTTCATTTCTATTCCTCTCAGGAAAAAAGAAATAAAAGTAGACTAAGGAAGAAATGAATTCAGAACGTGATTGAACGTATGGCAGTTTGGAAAGGTCTTGGAGATGGAACGACAGAATATCTTGGTTTTGAGAATGTAGTGAGGATCAGCATAGGATTGATTATTGTCCACGCCGAAAAAAAAAAAATTGCAACTGGTGTATTTATCAAACATGGCCAATAATTGGTTACTAGAGACAAAACGGAACATCTAGCAGAATTCTCGTCCAAATGTTTGTCGTTTAGACAGGTCTTAATTCTCGAAATCTGGTTCATGAATTTATTTATAATATTTTATTAATCTTTTATTTCAGAAAGAAGAATTCCAGTTCAGTTTATGGAAATTACTAAAAACATATTTAGGAATTAAAAACCTGTTGGTAATAATAGTTCTGAGCATCATTTTAGGAAGTCATATACCATTATTTGCAATAATTTATGGGGGAGTTTTGTGGGTAATAAAATTTTATTTTTTCTGTTTCGCCCAGTTGATAATTTTTTTTTTTTCTTAGTTTATAATTTTTATTTCTTCATTTATTGCAGTTATACTCCGCTGATGATAATGACTTTCAGAAAGCTACATTTTACATGGTTGGTGAGTTCTGCATTCTAGGTGTTGCTACTATACTGGTATCTTTGGTTCTAGTATGTATTAAATTGATTATTATTCATTCACAAATATACTTTATTAATGAAATTAATTAGTCAACTTATACGTCATATATGTAGAACTGTCGCAACGTGAATCTTTGTATGGAAAAATGATCACTCACACGACTTTCTTTGGCTGCCGTTAGTACAATTATAAAATTGATGATTTTTTTTTTTAAACTTGTTAATTTTTACCTAGAATTTTATCCGTCGTAGCATATATATTTATGGTTGCGGATTCTCATCTATCGTCAGAGTAAGGCTATCAGGTTCATGTAGAAAGTTGACTTCAACTTTATACTTCTATTCCAAACTATACTTGTTGAATCAATTTTCAATTTTTCAAATTTTTGTTCTTTTAGGTATCCGTGGCCATTTTCATGAAAAACACTTGAATTTTGGGGTTTCGCCCATTTTGCAATGAGCTTCTTCAGGGTCGTTTCACCGTCAAGGTCAAAGCAATAAAGCTTGGTAGGAAAGCGGCGGGATTCCTTCCTCCGCCATCTTGTCTGTATCTGTTCCCACCACCATTCACCAACATTCACTGAATTGATACTTCCGGTTCATGGATTTTTGACAGTTAACTTCATTTCACATGCAGTGGTTCATATAGTGTTTACTGCGGATTTTCTTTCTTTTGTTTTTAAGAAATTTTATTCGCACATTATTCGCTAAAAACTTTTCTTTCTTTTTTCATACTCGAGTCTACAAAATATGGATTTCCGGTGAAAACATAATTTCGAATATTTGACGCGATCGCAATACTTACTTCCTTCTATACAGTTTTTTTAAAATAAAAAAAAACTGATACGGCTATTTATGTGTACATGCGTCCGACTGTGTAATTGGTCAGAAACAAATTAAAAAAAAAATATTACGATAAAAATTTTATGTAAAAAATCGCAACCATTTAAAAAAAAAAAAAACTTTCGGCAAAGCGATTTATATCCGATTAAGAATTTTCTTCAAATTCTGAATTCTATTAATGCATTTAATCGTTCTTTAAATGATATAGATGGCTAAAACGTACTTCATTTTAGAGGGGAGTAAAACATCGCAACTCTTTCAAGTACCTCTATAAAAACAATTTTTACAAAAAATAAAACTAATAAATTTTGATGACATTAATTGCTGTGTCCTCACGCGCTGGTTTAGTGGCTAGCGCTTTCGCCTTTCGTGCGAGAATTCAGGGGTCGATTCCTGTGAGGGCAAAGTCGGTGTTGACCCAGCATCGTGATAAAAAGTGGGAGCTACAGTGGGTAGCGCCCTAGGTAGTGTAATGGAATCAGATATTAGATGTAATGGAATCGTTTGATGTGTGATTCCTGGAGTAGCAGATGTCTTGAAGAGGGCGGAAGTTAGTTTGAGAGATTTGGAAGTTAGTGCTCGAATTATTAAACGGTTTTTTTATATAAAAATAAACTGTATTTTAACAATAATTTAAACGTGATAAATGGTAACTAATAACTATAATAAAATACTTAATAATAAATAGAAGATAAATAGCTGATAATTTAGAATGGTTAAAATAACGAACTAAAGTGCACAACTACGAGAATGATAAGTTGAATATAACTGTGAATTGCCGCTCGTGTATAGTTTGGTCGTAGATGATATAATAATCCTCTCGTCGTATATCATAGAGTTTATATATACTGTTGTTCACACTCACACCAAGACATCTGTCTTAGTGTGCGGCCTTGTGCGACCTTCGTAGTTTTCTGACCTTATTTAGTGGCCATACTTATCGCGGTGCCTGCCTTTTGATGTGAGAATTGATGAAAAGGCTTTGTTGTTTGTTTGGTTGACCGCGGCTGTCGGCGGCCAACAGTGTCACTGTTTTCACCCTTTGTTAAGATAGCAGCTGGCTGGAACCACTAGTTGTAAATTATTTCTTTGGTGTACTTTGCCGATGTCAATGACTTTGCCATGTCATTACAATAGCGTAGGGTTTGCCCTCCCCTTCTGCGAATAATAATAATAATAATAGAGATATGCGTGAACTCTTTACACGAACTTGATAACTTTACTCTGACGATGCATGAAAATGCGAAACGGTTAGGAATATTAGAAATATGCATGCTACGGGCAAAGAAAATACCAGATGCTATCGCTTTTATTTGTCTCATTTTTTAAAACAAATATTTTAGGATCCGAGACATTTTCCGTGGTAGCCTGCTTCTTTTTGTGGTCATCGACCGGTTTCGGGATTTCGCCCATCTTCAGGATGCGTTTGTCACACTAGTGTGATAACACAGACTTGCACAGAGCACAGAGTATAGAGTGTATAAACTGAATTTGCTCTGTGCAAGTCTGTATTATCACACTAGTGTGACTAACGCATCCTGAAGATGGGCGAACGCCCGAAACCGGTCGATGACCACAAAATGAAGCAGGCTACCACGGAAAATGTCTCTGATGCTTTCCAGCTATGCGGAACCAACCACCACAACAAATAATTCAGGGTTTTGCGGAATTTGTAGCGTAAATTTAAAATGTTATTTGAATTCTTTTAATACCATTTATTAACTGCCTTCTGGATTACAAGGATAAAAATCCTTGTAATACCACCCCTACCAAATTTTATGTTAGAACTCTGAAGAAATATGTCCCCCCCCTATTTTAAGAAAAATTTGTCAATTTTTTTAATTGAATTAATTGTAGTAATTCGTGTGACTTTTTCACCCCAGATGTTTCATTAATTTTTATATTTTTTTGCAAAAATGGCCCACTTTTTTTAGATAATGCTTGTTAATATATTAAGTGAAGAAATGATAAAGGGCTTTAGACTGAACATATTTAAAAATATACTTGCACAAGCAATCTGCCTTTTTGATAACGAAGACTATATTCCATTAAATTTGATAAATACACTATCAAGAGATCCACCAATCATAAAAAATGTGAGTATATTAAAAAAAACTCAGGATGCTATAATTAATAATTCAATAAGAAAGAATTTAAGCATAATAAAATTAAAAAAAAAAATTTGTTTGTCTGTTACAGATTGCCGGGATTCGTGCTGCCACTATGGTATCAGCATCAACTACTCTATTACTTTTAATAGGAATTACATTTTATTGCAGCTGGCAATTAGCTCTTATAGTTGTTGTTTTTATGCCAATTATACTCTACACAGGCTGGAAACAAGGTGTAATAAGGTTTGGTTCATTTAAAAAGGAATCAATTAATATGGACAAAGCTAGCAAAGTAAATTTTTAAATTATTTAATAAAAAATTTGCACGAATAATGCTTAGCACTTAAGGATATGAAAGGATATTCTGACCCTGTGGATATTTTTCAAACTAAATAGAATCGTATAGTCATATTCATATTCAAGCAATTTTTTTTTTTTTTTTTACAAATATATATAAAAATTTGTTGAATATGTGGATAGGTCCGCAAAGCTGGATAACAACTGGGATTTTATCCGTCGTAGCATGCATATCTATGTTGTTCCTGGCAGGTTTCGGATTTTCATTCATAGTCAGGGAAAGCTATCAAGTTAGTGTAGAGAACTGACTTCAACTCCGACGTCAGCTCATTACACGAATTTGATAACTTTACTCTGATGATGTATGAAAATCTTGCGACGGATAAAAATCCCAGATACTTTAGTGTAACTAGTGTGGGAGCGCCCTCTGTCGCAACTAAAACTAGTAGCTACTTTATGCAGCTGCAATTAAAATTATCATGTCCTCGGAAAAGTTTAATGAATAAGTTTTTCCCGGAAAATCGATTAAATAAAAGTTATAGAATTGTATCTGTGCAGTGGCATTCCGAGATTAAAGAAAATCGTTTGCAGTTGTTTATGAGAAAACTCCAAAAACAGTCATATTTGGAATATTATCAATGTATCAAATGTATGTTAATATTACTATACGTATTAGAACCATAAATTGTAGGGAACTGGCATTTTAAAAGAAAGCTTAGTGCTGCTGTACCCACAGACCCACTCTAAAAATTCAATTTTTTTAATCAAAGAAAATAAAAATAATGTACTCGGCATTTATGTGTGTAGATAATACACAAAGTCTAAATGAAACTGTTGGAGCCGAATTTCGAGCAAAGTTGCATTTCCTGAATATATATAAGTTATATGAGCGAAAACCACTGAATCAACAATAGATAAGGCCCTGCTAATCAAAGCACCCAATGAAGATATATAATGGACCCACGGCCAGAGCACAACAGTTCTTCTTCTACAGTTCTAACCAGTTCGTCACTTTGCCGGGTAGTCAAGTGATTTAGTGAATATAAATTATTAACCCGCTATTTGCCCTCAGATTTAATTCTAGAGTTTCAGTGATTGATTAAATATTATAGATTTGTTTATTTGCTAATTAATAATAATTAATAAGTCAAAAGTGTAATTGGTAATTGTTGTAATAAATAAAATAAATTGTTTTTAAAAAGTAACTAAAAACAATTAGTTACTTTAGTTACTTTTGCGCAGTCGTTCGGACAATTCTAGGTGGATTTAGTGTACATAAAATCGCTACTGTATCAACAGCTCATAGAATTAACCTACCAATGAAAATCACAATTTGGCTAATGTAAGTAAGAAACTCTATAATATTAACCAATTTGAAAAAAACCTATTCAAATCTTTAGTTATATATTAAATTAAACTATCTCCTAGATTATCTGAAATATTTTTGATTTTATTTTACACCTTAATTTGATAAAATGGCTAGACAGGAACTAAAAAAGGAATATATTGATATGATCCCAGACTTTCATGGAGAACCAAAACTACTTGCACGGTTTCTCGAAATAACAACAAAATTAGTGACGATTTGGAAGCGCTGACTCCAACGACTTTCAGAATGAATATTTACAATCCTCAATCTTAGCAAAAATTAAAAGCCCAGCCGCACTGATTGTACATAACTCAGAATTCGCGACATTCGACCAATTAAGACAAGTAATAATAAACACATATTCAGACAAGAGAGACAGTTATACATTAAACGCAGAACTAGTTAGCTTAAAACAAGGAACACACACACCATTACAATTTTAACAAAAAATACAAGTTGTATTAAATCTAATGTTAAGCTATTTCAAAAATAAGAAACCAGCCGCAGAAGCGCGCATATTAAGTGAATTCGCGAGAGGACTTGCTCTCCTTACATTATTAAAAGGACTACATGAACCCATAGGATCTATTATGAAAGCCAAAAATCCTCAGGACTTAAACACGGCACTTTCCATGTGACAAATGACTTTCAATATAAAGCCACAACACAATTCGTACAAAAACCCACTAATCAATTTAACCGTGCAACGAATCCAAAACTTGTTAAATCCTATCAACCCCAACAATTTAAACTAAGGTTCAATCCTCAAAATAGATTTTTCCCAAATTAAACCCACTCAGAAATAATCAAATCCCACAACAAACAATTAGAAGTCACTTACCGCATAATCAATACTCCCAGCAACCGTTACCTACTCCTATGAGTATTTCTACCAGAAATACATCACGGCACAACTATCCAACATATAATCAAAGCAACACTCAAAAAGACGAGACACAAAGCTAACGAAACACAAGTTGAACAAAATTCTTTTTTACAGGGAGGCCCACCAGAAGAAAGAACTATATAATGAACCTAACTTATGAAAGCAACGACTTGCCGTACATCATAGAACCGATATCGAGACAAAAAATACTTATACACACAGGAAGTACGAAATCATTCATAAAAAAAACATATAGCTACAGAGTACTAGAAGACTAAACTTTTAGAAACCCCGTTCGAAGTAACGACTACACATGGAACGTCAAACGAAAAACATAGCACACTTACCAAGCTTAACTAATAAAAACAATATGAAACTACAATTTTACTTGTTTGATTTTCATGACGGGTTTGACCTATTACTAGGCTTAGATATTATAAAAAATTTAAAAATAAAAATCGATTTTGAAAAGAACATATGTTACTCTCAAGGGAACGAAGTACCCATTCATTACTATAAAGGTCAGGAACACTTAGAAAAAGAACTCAGTATAAATAAAAATGCAAATTGCAATATAATTAAAACATTTAGGCTAAAGCCTTTAGAGAACAAAATAATTAATTCAAAAATATAAAACCTGGAAAACGGAGAAGCGGTTCTTCCTCAAATGCATATTGGTGAAGCCGCAATCCACGAAGGGATAATTAAAGTAAATAAATCCACTGCATATTTATTATTATCAATGAAACTAGTAAAGAACTACAAGTCAATATTGGGGAACCCGTAGAAGTGGTAAACCTAAACAATTTTATGTAAATAAAAAACCAAATTTCAAAAATAAAACCCACGAGGAAATAAGCGTAGAACGAATTAGAACAAACTTACCCTTCGATCCGGGGGGCCTTCAACATCAAAAGACTAGAACTGGATCAAAACAAAAGAATAAAATTGGCATTCTCAAGGAATAATAATAACCGGAATATGGAAAAACACGTAACTAAAAGGAAACTAGGAAAATTAATTAATTAAATAAATAAATAAAAATAATAAAAATCTTAACCAAGATAGGTAGGAAAAATTTTTAAAATCCTTGAAGTAGGAAAATAAATAAATAATAAATAATAATAAAATAATTAAATAAAAAAATATATAATAAATAAATAAATTATAAAACACACCTCGCTGTATACGAACGATACAAGGTGAACACAAAAGTATAAAATAATTAGCTACGTAAATTATCGAAAGAAAATAAAATATTAAATAATTAACTACGTAAACTATCGAAAGAAAATAAAATATTAAATAATTAACTACGTAAACTATCGAAAGAAAATAAAATATTAAATAATTAACTACGTAAACTATCGAAAGAAAATAAAATATTAAATAATTAACTACATAAACTATCGAAAGAAAATAGAATTTTACATAATTAACGACGTGAATTATAAATAAAAATAATTAAATAATTATAAATAATTAATTAAAACAAAGTAGCCGACGCCCTATCCAGAATCTAATTAAATATGAAAGAAACCAGAACAGAAAAGGACACAGGAGAAATGATAGAAGAACTCATAGAAAAACAAGAAACCTACAGACGAAGACGCCGACAAATTTATTAAAGACTAATTACAAAATACTGCAAAAACAAAACAGTAATAAATAAAAACGTAATAGAAGAAGAAACACAATTAATAGAGCCTAACGATAGTGACAATGAATCTCTAATAGTAAACCAAGACTCAGCGGACACAGAAAATAACGACTTACAGATTATAGAAGACGAAGAAAGTGACATGACAATACATTCAAACTTTTCCAATAATTGACGGCCCAGTAAACTTTAGTAACACCCAAATAATCCTATCACTTGTGAAATATGAACCCAGGGAACCTAGAATAAAAAAGTTATTTAATACAAAAACAAGAATATTAACAGAAATTTCAGAAAACAATTTAGAGAAGGACATAATAGAATTCATAAAAGAATACGTGCAACCAGGAACAAAATACGGACTGTACTTTGAAAACGACTTCTACACTCCATTCACAGCCACCGTAATGAATCATTTTAAGGATTCAGAAATTATGTTTGTGAAATTCACACAAAAATTAATAGACATAGAAGACAAAGACGAAATCGAGGAAACAATAGAAAACTACCACACAGGGAAGACGAATCACCAAGGAATAGAGCAGACTTACAATAAAATTAGAAGGACATACTACTGGCCAAACATGAAGGAAACAATCCAACAATACATAAACCAATCTGACATTTGCTTACGAACCAAATACGACAGAGTACCAATCAAACCTAAATTTAACCACACACCTACTCCAACCAGACCCTTTGAAATATTGCACATATACAGCCTGACCTTAGACGGAAATAAATTCCTAACAATAATTGACCCAATTTCTAAATTTGCACAAGTTTATAAACTAAAATCTGGACAAGGACTAAAAATTGCGGACAAACTAATTAAACACTTCACGCACTACGGATTACCTGAACAAATTATCTCAGACAATGGACTAGAATTCAACAATTCCATAATAAAAGAACTGCTGGATTTACATAAGATAAACTTACACCTAATTAGCTCACAAAATCCGGAATCCAACGGGATCGCTGAATGATTCCATTCCATCTTAATCGAACATATAAGAATATTAAAAGACAGAGAAGAATTTCAAAAGGACAAGTTAGAAACAAAAGTAAATTATGACGGATTAGCTTACAACAACAGCATACATTCAGTAACAAAACTCACTCCTTTCGAAACAATACACGGATACATAGATACACAACCTATTTTTGAAATGAACCTAGAGAAACAACTCATTAACAATTACATCATCAACCACAGACAGCAAACTAAAGTACTATACGAACAAATCAGAAATCAAAGTGAACTGACTAAAAGTAAGATACTAGAAAATAGAAATAAGAATCGGGAAACACCCCCTGACATCCCAAAGGAAGTATACATAAAGAACAAACAAAAAATGAGCAAAACTAAAGACAGGTATAAGAAAGAAACTATTGAAACAATAAATAACAAATTGAAAACAGCGACTTTAACACCCAGTCATTATAACACACAAAATAAAGTACACATATCCAATATTAAACGCCCCAGAAAAATAAAACCTGATAAAAGCAACGAAACTGTTCCAGCTCCCTCACAATCCTGACTCAAGGATTTGAGATCAAGAACATAACACACAATCCAGGCATACTACCAGTAAAAATGGGAACAGCTAGACTCCAGACTATAACACACACATTGATACACTACTACCAGTTAAACCCATTGCTAGAACAATTACACTCCACTGACAATTACTACAATGACATACTTGAAGAAATAAATGAAAGTAATATAAGTAGATATAGGTTAAAAGATATAATAGGAGATAATGTTAACAAAATAAGATCAATAAATAATTTCTGTAAATTTATAAACTAAACAAAAGAAATAATAAAAGACAAATTAGAAATGGTTAATATTAGGAGCAGTACAAATAGTACTAAAAGAGGCATTATAAACGGCCTAGGAACGATCCTAAAGAGCATAACTGGCAACTTGACGCCAATGACGGTGAAAAATATGATAAAAGATTTAATAAAATAAGGACGACTTGCAAACGCAATTAAAACTGCAGTACACGGTCAGCAGTAATGTAATCAATAAATTCAACGAAGCTATTAGCAATATAGAGCAAAATAATAATGAATTAAAAGATAAACTAATAATAATGAATCAGGAACTAATGGAGTTCCAAGAAATTAATCATATAGTAAGTATATTAGAACAGATGAGAATAGAGTATACCATCTTCCTTAATACAATTAGAGACATAGAAAACTGTTTAATATTTTGTAAACTGAAAACAATGCATCCTAGCATAATTTCTACTAATGATTATATTTAGAATTGTTAAAGGTTTAGAACATTACAATGATCAATTACCAATAAAAATAAAACCCGAAAATATGTATGAGATAGAAAAATTAATAAACTTAGATTGTAAAATCAGTAAGAATAATGAAATGATTTATATACTTAAATTATCATGGGTACAATTAGGGAAATTTAATCTGTATTACTTATACCCTATACCATCTAGATTAAATGAGGAATATGTAACCATTACACCAAATGTTAAATATTTGTTAGTAGCAAATAACTCAGAAGTGCAAGGGTTACAACAAATAGGTCCAAGAATTTCAGTGCAAAACTACAACTATATATCACACCAGCAATTAAGTTGTGAAAAAGAAGTCCTAACAAAGGAGA
>JAAEAF010000239.1:392370-436718 GCA_011037195.1 Triatoma infestans | reverse complement strand
TATATAGAGAGAGAAGCGTCATTTATTAGAAACATGTCATGGTACAAGATGCTAAAAAGAATGGGGCTAAGAATGGCTCCTTGAGAGAGACGCCAACCCAGTTTCTTTTTCAATAGCTAAGAGTTGATACAATTTTCACTGTTTCTTAGGAATGAATTTATAGTTTAGAAGAGATATTTCGTGATGCCAAAATTTCAAATTTTCATCTTTTTAAATGAATGCCATTAATTATGATGTCACTATTATATTTTTATTTAGATAACATATATATTTATAAAAGATAAGATGTGAACTATTTACATTTGGTGCGTGTCTATAACTTGTTATTATTGGTTATTGATCTAATAGTACATATGAAAATATTTGGCCTCCATTGCTGAAATCCAATATTACTATTCATGAAGTATTTATTTAAATCAAACTAGGAAAAACAATTTTATTTTCTTGTTTATTTTGTTTATTTGTTGATATATTTGATTTAATTGGAACTTTGTTGACACACTTTGTACATTTATTTGTTTATTCTTTAATTTTTCACTTAATCAAATTAGAAAATTAAATTTATTGATATATTGCAGTTTTGTGAAGTATTCTTCTATAGATACAAACTAATAAAAAAATGTCGATAATGTGCTTGGATGCGCACTGATGGATAATATCGAATATGGTGTCCAGTCTTAGCAGACTTTTATTTCTTGATTCTGATCGGTTTTAAGATTTTCTTCCATCGTCAGACGCTGATTCAATAAGTTATTTAAGGAAGTTGATTTTCACATCTTAAATCTTTCTACGTAGTTTATAGAAATGCTAATAATTCCATGTGATTTTTGTATTTCTTGCTGATTGCAAAGCGAAAAAAATAGATGTGTTGTTTATATTGTTACTGATAAGTAAGAAAATGAATAAACATTCAGTAATCTTGATCTTCCAGCAGGTGCAATCTTAACCATAAACAATCTTAATTGAGTTTAGCGCATTCACACAAGCAAATTCAAGTTCATCATCATATACAAACACTTCTACCTTGTATCAGAGACATTTTCCGTGGTAGCCTGCTTCATTTTGTGGTCTCCGACCGGTTTCGGGCGTTCGCCTATCTTCAGGATGCGTTTGTCAGACAGGGTGATAATACAAACTTGCACAGAGCAAATTCAGTTTACACACATTCTGATCGGTTTTAAGCTTTCTGCGTGTATAAACTGAATTTGCTCTGTGCAAGTCTGTGTTATCACCCTGTCTGACACACGCATCCTGAAGATGGGCGAACGCCCGAAACCGGTTGATGTCTCTGATGCTTTCCTGCTCTGCGGAACCAACCACCATAACAACTTCTATCTTGTACCTCATCATATTTTTACATATGGCTACATTCTGTTTACAAAACAGACATCATACGGGAACCAAAATAGATTTTCTATGTCACTCCGGTTTTGTAGTCACTGCCTTTATCCAGCTACACGCATGAGCCACTAAGAATACATAATTTTTCCCCATGAAAACACAACTGGTGTGAAACGGCTCACACGACTTTCTCTTACTCATTTGTCCTAAATAAATACAGAGGCGGTGGGGGGGGGGGGGATGTACCATCATACTAATTAGGCAGATAGCAGAATAATGCTATTTAAATGGTTCCAGTAAAAGAGATACTTTCATATGTGTAGAGCTCCAAAAGAGGCCCTTGTCATTGATCCTACTGTCCGCTTTGAAACCAATGATCCAGAATAAGGAAGGAAAGTTCATACAGAGAAGAGGGACATATACGAAAAATGTATCCCTCACCTGAAGGAAAAATACCGGGAAAGGTTTGGTGAACGTCAGTTCCAAGTGAAGGGACTTGGTTTGGGAGTAGAGGGGCGTGACCTAAGACCACGAGTGAGTTCTTTCACCGGTTGTAATCGATCAAGGCTTCCTGTGGAAGATTGCTAAGACAATCATACTTGATTCTCTTCTCGATATAATCCACCACCAGCATAATATGGGGTATGACCAGCAATGGTTGCTTGACTTACACATTTATCTGATATTCCTCTCTTGTGTTATTCTATTCAGTGTTAAATTTGTTCTATATGCCATTTATTATACTGAAGTGGTTCTTTAGAGGAAGCATAGTTTCCCCCCCCCCCAGAATCCCCCACCAAAAATTTATCCGGAAAATGTTTCAAACAAAAGTGATAGGCACTTACGTGTGGGTACTCAATATACGAAGTTTTTTTAAAAAAAAGTTGGAGACATTTTTTAGGAAATCGCGAAAAACTGGAAAAAAAAATATTCAATATTGTCGCATCTTCCGGTTGTTGGATTTTGCCCATCATTTTTGAGCTTCCTGCGCCATTTCGTGTTTGATATATTATGTTCACTCGCTAAAAACGTTATTACTTTACCTATTCAGTAGAAATTAGTATTTCCCATGAAAACTCAATTTCCAGTATTTGATTTGAAACGCAATATTTCTTCTAAGTGAAAGTAATGGCATTCCAAAATCCTTCCCTGGTTTGAGCTGTATTCTTTAATGTTAGCGTAAATTAGTAGCGTAAATGAAATCATAATAAACCTAAAAAGCTATTTCTTAAGAACAGCTATTAATGCCTAGCTATATCGATCAGGTCTTAATTAGGAGGTGATTAGCAACTAATCCTTGCTATAAACTATATATTTATAAAAACAGGATTTAAATCGTAAAACAAACCCGGCGACGCTCTAACAGTTAGCAAATAGGAAGGACTGTAAAACCTATTATTCGACCGTTATGCATGATTTAAAAATAGGATCTGAAGAGTGGAGAAACAGAGAATTGAATCAATCTGACTCCATATATTTACAGCCGAGCTAGCTCTAGAGAGAACAGTTTTTACAACAGTTTACGACCAATTCAAACCAGTCAACAACCTTCAACCATCTCAGCCAGTCTGTCTCTTCATATATTTTTCGCTACCTAACTTCTGTTATTCTTGTAAAGTCCTTGCAATTTTATGTGCTCTTTCATTATACAGTGTTCAGCGTATATTCTAGTTTATTTCTCCAAAACCCATTCTCTCAAATTCTCTATCCTTCTCATTATAAATGCACATTACAACAAGCCAGCAAAGTGTAACTAACACCCTACTCCTACGCTGTATATATCAACAAGCCATAAGAGAGAAACTAGATTGTGTTTATTATTATTGAACGCAAACTATTTACTCTAGGAATATATGTATTTTCATATATATTCATGTATATTCATTCATATTATTAGACCGTTCTTGTTAGTAATTAATTGTTTTTCCGACTCTATAAAATTTCTTCGATTCACGGGATAAAAATAAATCCTAAAAATAAATATAGAAAATTATCTCGAAAATCTAATCAGCTACAAGAAATCATTTCTAAAATTGCTCGTCTTGGAGCCAAAAAAAAAAATAGAATTTACAAATGACCTCATTAATTCACATTATTACGAGCAACTAAATATTAAATAAAAAAATATTAAAATTAAATAATAAAAATTGTATAAAACTTTAACAATTTACTTGGTTAGGCGAGAATAAAAAGTACACTAAATTGACGACAGGGGCGTTTGGAAAATACATATTACTCGAGTAAATAGTTTGTGTTCAATAACAATAAACACAATACAGTTCCCCTGTTACGGCTTGTTGCTATTATACAACGTAGGTGTAGGGTGTTATACACTTTGCTCACTTGTTGTAATGCGCATGCTCAGTTGGCCTTTCTCTGGCAAGTTTTAATATATTGCGTCATATGTGAAATTTTTTATTTTTTATTTTTTTATTTCTCGTATAATATAAGAAAAAATAAATGAAAATAAGTTTGAGATTTTTATTAAAACTGATAAAATATATAGTTCTGTTCGAACCAATTTTTTTTATTATTGTCCTAAAAGTTCGATAAAATAGTTCAAACTAATAAAATACCCAATGTAAACGCATCGCCAACAAATCCAATACTCTTTCAATGAGTTCTCCTGTAGGAGATGTAAGAGGAAGTATTTACGATCGTGGCAAATTTACAACATTGAGTTTACACCGGAAAGTATCTATTTGTTTTGAGGTCCTTTGTATATGAAACAAAAATCTGGTGTGCAACATACTCGACCTTGCGATTCTGTGTGGTTCTTTTATTATACAGTGTTCAGCGTATATTCTAGTTTATTTCTCCAAAACCCATTCTCTCTCTTTCTCATTATACATGCACATTACAACAAGCCAGCAAAGTGTAACTAACACCCTAGTCCTACGTTGTATATAGCAACAAGCCATAAGAGAGAAACTAGATTGTGTTTACCTAACAATTATATATAAAATGACATCTCTCTATAGAGAGATGGTTGGGAGGGAGGATAGGTACCTAGATACCACCCTGGCAGATAGAGAAGCGATTATCCTCTAGCCCAGTAGAGCGCACCAACAACACTGAACCAACTGCTATAATATTTGAAATTTAACGCCACAAATTTCGCACAAATAATCAAAAGCATTTTATTTGAACAATGTTTCAAATAAAAGCGATTATATCTATGCAATTAACCAACCAAGTTTAAAAAGAAATCGTTATAGATCTTTTCTAGAAAATTACAAGAAAACTCAGAAACCTACTCAGCGAAGATGCATTTCCGGTTAACCGATTTTCCACAAATTTGGAATTCTAGTATATATTTTTTACATATTTTAAATTTAACACGTTAAAAATTACTTTTAACGAATGGTGTCGCTCTCTCTCTCTCTCGCACTCTCTCTCCCTCTCTTCCCTCAAAATATTTTAAAATTCATATTCCGGAAGTGCAACCATTTTTTTTTAATTTGAAATCCTCTCGCTATATATATATATACTGGGTGTCCCAAGGTACATGGATAACGACTTTTTCTCGGAAACTAAGATAGCTAGAAAAAAACTAAAAATATACGTGTTCCCGTAGTTTTTTGTTAGAAATCCAAATTTAATTTGCAAATTTGTTTTGGTGCTTCCAGAAGCGAAATACAGGTACAACTTCATTTTTTCAAATGGGGAGGTGTGGTTTTTATTTAAGAAATAGATTCCTCTATTTTCTGTAAGAGAAATTTACTTGAACGGTTTTGTCTTTGAGCGATATTTTACAAGTTATGAATGAAAACATGATTCTTATAAGAAATTTCAAAATGATAATATAACGGTTTTTTGATTGAATAAGAAGAAAATACTATTTTATTATAAATTTTACTCCTCATTAATTACAGATCTTGCTCGAACTGGCCTCCACCATTAGAGATGCATAGACATGCTCTTTCCTGCCAATTGTACCTTACGGCCAAAGAAATTAGATTCGGCTTTAACCGAGTTACAGGCATCTAATATAATATTCTCTGCTTTAGTTCATCTACAGATGCAATCCCGGCATGATTCTGATACACCTATTATCATTTTCAAATTTCTTATAAGAATCATGTTTTCATTCATAACTTGTAAAATATCGCTCACAGAAAAAAACCATTCAAGGTAATTTTTCTTACAAAAATTAGAGGAATCTATTTCTTAAATAAAAACCACACCTTCCTGTTTGAAAAAATGAAGTTGGTGCCTGTATCTTGCTTCTGGAAGCACCAAAACAAATTTGCAAATTAAATTTGGATTTCTAACAAAAAACTTCGGGGACACGTATTTTTCAGTTTTTTTCTAGCTATCTTACTTTCCGATAAAAAGTCGTTACCCATGTACCTTGGGACACCCTGTATATACGAATTAATCAATCACTTCCTTTTGAAATATTGTTCTGAAAAAATGGATTTTAAGAGGGAATTCATGATTTTAGGATTAATTCTAAAATGTTATTACAATTTTTGATTGCTGCAAGTACTGTCTAGAGTTCTATAATTTAATGACATTCAGATTGTACCATTGTCCTAAATAACAGCAACTACACTATAAGAACGATAACTAAAATTTCTTTTCCATCCTTGAGCATGTTTCTGAAAAGCCTCTATAACCTATTTCTAATTTTCCGGAGAAATACGTAAATCTTAAGTTGGTTTTCCACCAGATTTCACTCTTCAAAACAACCAAGTTTGCTCTCTGTGTAGAATTTCAAAATCTCTTTCTTAGACCAGTTGTTTCCGATAAGTACTCTGATCAGTTGGTAAAAAATTAGCGGAAATGTGTTTCCCTGTATCAGCGTTTTTGTTTAACTTCTTTAAGCTTGCTGAGGGATCGGCTCCCCAAAATACCTAGAACTTTCTTCCAGTTGCGGTGGTTTTTCTCCTCATTAGAGCTTTCCAGTTAGTTGAAATTTCTCCATTTGCAATAATCCTACCCTATAATAATTTGTAATAATCCTAATAGGTAGTTGCGAGTTATTATGAGAGTAATTTATTGTGCGTGTATGGTATGAATGTGGATTTTAGGTCATATGTGCTAGAACTAAATATAGGCTTTCGTTTCCCCAGGAATATCGAGTCCTGGGGTGATAGTGGTGTAATGGTTGAGTGAAAGAGAGCGTGTACGGAGGTATATATTATATTTTTAATTTGTTTGAGTATGTATATTCGAAAGGTTAGGTATAGGTATAAGATCCTTGTCTCCCCAGGAAATCGAGTACTGCGGTTACGGAGTAGGTTTAGGTTATACAGCAGGTTAGGTTTCTGCTTTCTTGTTTGGGTTGTCACGCCCTGTATGAGAGGTTAGGGTCTGGTTGGGAGTTCGTTCGCGGTCGAGTATGGGCGGAAGCCCGGAGGCCGCACACCGAGTGCGGTTTTTCATTTAAAAAAAAAAAGTAATAATAATAATCCTACCCAGTTCATTTTAATTATTTTAGTCTTTGTTACGATTTTTGTTTCTGTTGTCATAAAAAACACTTTTCAACAATGATTGTTCATGATAGAGTGAGAAGTGAAAAAGAAAGATATATTTGGCAATTCTTCCCGCAATCGACTGCACTTAAACTCAGCTAGGTCGCCAGCAAAAGCTAGATTGCCAAATTCTATAGGCTATATAATGGCATATCACATAAGATATCTCTAGTTCATTTTCAGGCCACATACTACCACGCTAGACCAGGACGGGTTTATAGAACAAATATCGTTCTGCTTACTCCTCCCCCACCACAGGAATTCATACTCAAGAAAATGCCCAGAGTTGACAAACGGAATTCTATCAATAGTCCATATATTCCGATATCAATACATTCCGACCGGTTAGCTCACATTCCAACCTTTCAACAATTACCGCTCTTGCCACGTCTCTCATCACTTTTTCTCTCTCTCTCTTTGTCTGTCTCTCTCTTTCTCTCTTATATTAATTAAGTCCTTTGTAATAAATTATAAGTGTAAATTAATTTCAGTAACTTAAGTCTCTAGTTTATTAATTACATCTCACACCCAAAAGCCCACTACAGCTACATATTTATACATGCACTCCCTCTCTCAGTATTTTTCGCTCATTCTTTAGTGTAACATCACCATCCTCCTCAGTTTACTTCCCAAGGTACCCGCATAATAAACGATTTTTCCTTTTTGTAAATCATAACTAATAACAATCGTAACAATCGTCTATGAGGAATATGCATTTTTCAAAATATAATTTCTTCCACAAAGATAGTAGACTTGTTAACGAAGTAAAAAAAAAAAAAAAAAATCTATGTCAGATCGTGAGAATAACGGAAGCTTCATGAATATTTTATTTCTATATTCTTTACTTTATTTTCGAACTACAGAAATAAATCTTCTGTAATTATTAAAAAATGTAAATATTTAAATCTTTATAATAAAGCCAAATATAGTTTGACCTTTTATCACATTTTTTTTTTCCTGCACCGTGCATTTTTATGATAATTATTTCTTCAATGTTATTATGTCCAAGGTATCCATGATAAGAAAAGCGCACTATGAAAAATATACATAATAAATAATATATGTGACGTTTGCATGTATTATATTATGTGACGGTGTAGTGGTTATAAGCATGGACTTAGAAGTGGAAGGTCACCAGTTCGAGTCCCCCATATAACTGCTAAATTTTGTATTCGTTTAAAAAATGTCAATAGTAAAGTACGTGCTTCCGCCGCCCCCTTCCACGACACCTAAAAGAGTATTTGGTCATTATGAGCCCGCCTAAAAAAAATAGTCATTACTGCATGTCTTTTAAGATGCCTGGAAATAAATTTAAAAAAAAAACAACTAATTTTAGGTAACATGTGTGTGTGAACTAAATATCTGAATAATGATAAATTGAAAAAAGATCAAACTTGACATTCCGTTTTAAATATCATCGTACTGGGACTCGGAAGCTTTCGTTCGAAATCTGTTAACCGAAAGTCGCAAGCTTTTTTTTTTATTTCTCATTGTTTTGCGATTTTCTCGAAAATGGTTCAAAAAAAATTTTTTTCTTTAATCTACATATTTAAGTGACTATCAATTTTATTTGAAACATTTTTCCAGGAAAACTTGATTATATGGGGGAAGGGGATTCTCGAGGATTTACAAAGTTAAACTTTTCCTCCGAAAATGTCACTTCACTATTATATGGTTCTACAATCTGTGGAATATTTTAATGTATCAATGTGGAGTATTTTAATATATCAAATTAATCGGTTAACCGGAAATGATACTGAAATGCTAATAGCACTGATATAAACCTATCACTTTTATTTGTAACATTTATCTGGAAAAAATTGACTTTAGAAGGTACTAAGTAATCTATGACATTAGATTTCGAATATAACTAGGGGGTTTGATCTAGGATCATTTGGTTTTCAGGGCCAAATTGTACTCATATTCCTATATTATCTGTTTCCATAGCAATCGTGTAAGTTTTTTGTCACTTATATTTTTTCGCTCACATATTTTACTTATTTATTCATATAACTTTTTTTTTCTCTAAGGCCCCTCCAATACCAGACGGTCGAGAATGGAACACAACAGGCGATTTTGCATATTTGCTAAAGGCTTCTCAACTGTCTATATAAACTTAGTCTGCACAAATAAACTTAACACTGTACAAAACTTTACCGGGTTCAATATAGCATCTGCCGGAATAGAATGGTGAAGTACTGCTTGAAACATTCCAAAGTTTATCCTTGTATTCAAATATCCTAAGTAAAATTACTAATACTATTTATTATTCCTTCAAAACCGAACCATATTTAACGGCCATTTAATTCCAATTATGGCTAATTTAATAAAATCTCGTCATCCAAGATACTATAATTCTTTGTATAAACTTGTAAATCAAAATTACGTGCTTCTCTCCGGCTGAAGCGCCAGTGGCCTCATAATCTCATAAAAGCCAATTACGAGTATATCTTGTAAAACATTTAACAATCCATTTATCACATTTGCAGATAAATGAATGAAAAAGCAAAAAAAAAAACGTAACCGCTTTCGTTTTTTTTAAACCAGGCAAATTTTGTGATTCCTTTTTTTTTATTAATTGATATAACCATTTTCTCTCCCTTTATACAAATTATCTCAGTCTAATCACATTGTTTCCTATTCCATTCTCTTGTTAGCTATCCTGATGCAAACAGGAAATCTCACTAGAGACTGGAAATTACTACTTTCCCCGGCAAAACTGATTTTGCTTCTAGTTACACGCAATGTTTAACATTTGCTCTAGTAATGGAAATTTTACGATCGTTATCTTTGCAGCAAATGCATTGATTTCTTTGGGAAAACAATTTTAGAGTTTTCATCTTTTAGGAAAGTCTTTAATAAATTTATTTCTTCATTTTTTGAAATTGAATTTTCTAGAAATACAAGCTTTGTTGTCCTTTTAGTAGTGCAGGTAATAGTTTTTGAAATTTTCTCGAAAAACGACTGAACATATATAGACATATCATTTAAGGTGCGTGACAGAAACATAAAGTCAACTCTCTACACGAATTTGATAGCCTTACTCTGATGAAGGATGAAAAGAAAATCCGAGGCCAACCAAAATATTCATGCTACGACGGATAAATTCCCAGAGATCATCATTTTGGATCCAACCCACATATTCTGGATATACAGCTCTTTGTAGATATTATGATCTGAAGTATAGTTTGGAAAGTTGTTTTTTTTGCCGTTGATTCTTAGATTTGATCGGTCAGAAGTTTGGATTGAATCGTTCAATTTACGTATACAGATTCCAAATTCATACCAAGAGGATTTGATGTCTTATTTAACAAGGATACACTACCTTTTAGCGTCACCATAATTAAAGTAAACTTAAAAAATTAACAGCCTAAATTGAAATCCTAACTAGGATTTTCCAAAAGCTTTCCCCTTTTTTGGTTGAGTAGAAACTGTAAAATTACGAGAAAATGATAGAAATTATAAGTTATTTTACCATCTTTTCTATTCAGCATTTCTCTGAATCTTAGTTTTTTTTTTTTTTTTGCATAGGCTTTCACCATACAGCCTGCGCTAGAGGCGCAGAAGGTCTGTTCTCAAGAAAACTTTAAAATCGAACCTCAAGGTTCATTTATTACAATCTCTGTAACGTCTTTTTGCAGTGTATTTTAGATCAAGAATTCATATAGTGGTTTTATATCTATATTATTAGAGAATATAGTTTCCTCATATTGAAAAGGAGCTTGCAAATAGAAAGCTCTTTGTAAGCTCTTTAAAGTTTTGTAAAGCTCTTTAAATAATCTATCTCTTTTGTGTAATATTGATGGGCACTCCGTTACTACATGTTTGAGGTCCTCCTGCTCATGGCATCTCCACCAAAACGGAGAGAGTCTCTGCTTAATTTTGTAAAGGTAAACACACTGCAAACTGCATGGTTGGATTTCAATGTAATTATTGTTGCCACTAAATGCTTGTTCATGGCTAGCACCTTAAAGTATGGAGATTTTCCAACAGTAGGCACACGCCTCTTGTAGAAGGCCCTTTTTTTCGAGAATACTTTTCGTGGCGCCTTATGATGTGTTTGTCGTCAGTTGAAGGGAGTTTTATGTCGATCATTTCTACTGAATTGGCACCTCTTTAGCCAAGCTTTCTACTATTTCATTATAATTCTGCCAGAGGGCCCTCTAATCCACATAAAGCTTGTCTTAAACTTTCTTTCTGATATTAAAATATTAAGAAAGGCCAATAATATTTCTAGGACAATGTGATTAGGTAGCGAAGACAGTTAGTGAATTGGCTATTTTTATCAGCGAGCTTTTACTTCGCTCAGTATTAACAACATTTTCGTGCTGCAAAGTCTTAATGTACTGCAGAGCCAGGCGAAGGGCTGTTAATTCTGCCGAAAACATTGATGCATCCTCTGGTAAGGAAGCTAATTTGCAGAAGTTGTTATTTGGGTAGTAGGCTGCACATCCACTTTGCTGGTGTATTTGGAACGGTCAGTAAATGCCGTTGACGTCCGGCTAATGGGCTTTTATGAAGTCATTAAAAAGAGCAATTCTAAAGTATGATGGCACCTCAGATAAGTGTTCACTGAAAGTGATATTTATGTTTATCAACTAAAAAAATGAACGGAATAAATAAATCTATTTTCTTGAAATTCTAAATTCAATTGAATTCAATGTCCGAACAGCAAAATACCTAACTACAAATTGTTTACCGCATTCCAAAAATTTCACTAGATTCACCCCGTACTAATTTGAGGTAAAGCGGGCAAAAAAGCATCAATATTAAATTCATTTTTCAATTTGTGAAAAATGAGAGAAAATTGAATAATAATTACCCTGACCGTCACTACTAGCAGACTTATGTCATTACCATTCACCGTACCTTCACTTTCAGACTTTTACAGAAAATTGTAATCAATTTTGATAAGTAGAAAATTGATTGAAAATTGCCTCCCTAAGTTCATTTCACTGGCACACCTGTCCCCCGCTTGACTGTAAGGCCCATCTCTCGTAGACCGGATATTAAAGGAACTTGTCGCTCCTCATCCATCAACCCATCCACCCACTAACCAATGTTGCCTGAAAAACTGTACACAGGAAATAGGAAATTAATAATAAATAAACCGGATATTATTTGTGGTTTAAATAAAATAAAATTACTTAATGCCAGCGATAGATTAAAATTTGATTTCGTTTAATTTTCAGGTTGTTTTTTTTTTTTCAAACTTTGCCTTATTTATTGTTAATTTGGAAATTTAATTAATCAGTCTTTATAGAACTTATTGATAGCAGGGATTCGTTGATGAAAGTGTAAAATGAATGGTCACATAAACTGGCACTTTACTCACAGTTTATACATTTACGATTTCACTACGTAAGGAGACAAGAGTATACAGAGCGAGTAGAGAGTGTGACCGAGCTAAGAGTGAATGATAATAGTTGATTGGTAGCGTGATGAATGTAGAATGTTGTTGCGTTGGTCTTGCGAGTCGTTTGAAGAGTGATGTAACAAAAAGGCAACGAAGTGGCCGCCCTGGCTGCATCTCCTCTGTTGGGGCCTGAACCCTTTTGCGGAATCAGCTAGCAACCAGAAGAAATCAAGAAAGAGGAGGTGGCGGAAAGTGAACTTCTCTGGAACACTCTCCCAGGACTGAGGCAGGCTAAGGTCTGTCTGGGAGGTTATAACCAGAAAAGGTGGAAGGCCTGCATCAGTCTGAGTAAAAACAAGATCCGTATTCTTACGAGATTTCTCACGGGACACCTGAGGAAGCTGGGCCTAGAAGGTGATGGCACATGTAGATTCTGTGTGGAGATGGAGGAAACTCCAATAAATCTCCTCACCAACTGTGACGCCGTCATCCAAAGAAGATTTTACAGCCTGGGTTATTATCGGGTTGGGGAGGGGGAAATATCCACCCTGGAACCCTCCAAGATTTTGGTCAAAAACTATCCACGCGGAAGTGCGAATATACGGAATGTTTTTTTCGAGTTTTTTGCCATTTTCTCGAAATGATTTTCTTTTAAACTTCATATACTATCTACACAAACATAAATACTCGATATTTTTATTTGAAACATTTTTCTAGGAAAATTAATTTTTGTGAGGTAACTATGGAGTTTGGCTATCCTCAAAAGTATTATTTGCCTAAAACTTACGGTTCAATGCCTATATAATATTTAAGATAAATTAGAAGCTTTAAGGATATGTCCACACTGGTGCAACTTTTCTTTCAAGAGAGGTATGCTTCATAGCGCACGGTGTGAAGAACGAGAGGCATGCGTTATTGCATATCTCATGGAAGTTGAATAGGCCTTTATTTTCATGACGCAACCACAGCGCACGTGAATCCAACTACTTGGATTTTCGTTCAAACATTCTATGCGTCTTGTTGATATCGCTACGTGTTGTGTGATATTTTTATAAAACCTGGGCGCTAACAACCCAGCGTTTTCAACGATTCTCCTTGCTCTCGATAGTCAGTAATTACATACTCTTTTCGGCGAGCCCTTATTAAGGTCAGTTGCAAATGGTTTCATAAGATGAGGGCTCGCTGCTTTTTTATTTTTCATGCACTTTTCGAAAACGGTAACCTGCACAAATAGCTAATGCCGCTTCTGAATCCATCGATAAAATGCACACTGAACGGATGAAGTGTGGACAACAAATTGATTGCCTCAAGAGGCCTGCTCGAAAGGCATGGGCAGCGCATGTTGAAATGGAAAGAGGAAGCGCAAGTTGAAAGGGAAGAGGAAGAGGAAAGCGTATAAGTGTGGGCATATCCTAACAGGAATCCAAATTTGAAGAAAATCACTTGACCGGAAGTTCAACTTTACAGAATTGGTCATCCTACTTTTTTCAAATATTTTTTCGATAACAGAAATCGATTTTTTTCTATAAATCTGAAATGTTAACTGTCCAGATTGTTAAACTTTTATTTAAAACATTTTTCCGAAAAAATAGATTGTAAAGAGTTTGGGGGGCTTATCAGTTTGGTTTAAATTTAAATTGCCGATACAAGCTTTGTTGGTTAAGAAACCGAACTCTCCACACAAGTTCGGTAAGTATATAAGTATAATCCTACCAACTTTTTTTATGGCCAGTTCAACTAAACATTGTGAACGTGGCAAAACAGAGAAAGTTGTTAAGTGTTTGACACTAGATTGTTTTTTTTTCAAAAGATTTCATCATTTTTGAAGGGTTCTCGGGGAACAAGTTTTGATTTCCTCTAAATTGAACATTTACAATCGTTGCAAGGTTTGAATTAAACAGGAAGTGCGACTTTACAGAATCGGTTTTGGAGTTATTACTCAGAAACAGCTCTAACGATTTTCTTTAAACTTAGAATGCTAACTGCTCATATATATATCTATCACTTTTATTTCAAACATTTTCCGAAAAAAATTACATTAGGTGGATCCTGTAAATGCTGATATTAAATTTCCTTTAAAAATTGTACTAATAATATTTTTGGGGGGAAAATTCGATATCTGGCATGTCCTAAAAACCTACCTTTGCGTAATGCTTATTTATGGCCAAATAAACGTTTGATAAAAATAGTAAGTTTAATTAAGGAAAAATTTGGCCATAAGGATTATGAAAGGATAGTAAGAGAAAGCTAAGGATTCAAGGAAATATAATTTCACATCAGATTTTTACTTTGGCCGAACTTCACCTCCATCTTTACTTCACCATCTGTTGTTAAATAAAACAAGAAAGCATTAAGAATAGCTTGCCAGGAAGGAGGGCGAAGAGGAGAGGAAGGTTATCCGTGAAACTTTAACTCTCCAATTAAAGTTTATCTAATAAAATTCGAATCAGTTTTACGAGTAGCAGAATTTTCCAGTTTACTTAGAGTATTTAAAAATTCAGGTTGTAATTGGAGAAAGTTTAATTACTCTAAATAAAATTGTAGTAGGTATGTCCGTCCATCTGTTGATCTTTTCTTGGACTTTTAACCGTTTTGAACTTTTACTTTATTTACTTATTTATTTTTAATGATGTTTGCAAATCTGTATATTTGTACAATATTACGATGAAAATCCTGCTAATGGCTTTGATGGAATTTGGTATAAAATGTGTTAAATACACGTACTGGAATATGGAGTTAGCAGTAAATTTTCCATTCTCTTACAAGAATGGAGCTCCACACATATTTTTGTCTAGGGTGGTTAGTGATTCCGCAATGCAGGAAAACTTCAGAGATTTCCCCCCCCCATGAAAGCCTCTGCTTCATTTTATAGTCATCATCGGGTTTTAGATGTTCACCCATCTTCAGAATGTCCTGGAAAACAGGACGTTATCATAGACTACACGTGGTGCCAAAGTTTGTTTACACATTTAGACTAAAGTATATTCTGGATTTGGACGGAGATTTTGCCCTGAACAACGCTGTGTTATTATTCTATAGAATCAAGATAACCTGAAGACTGGTTGAACACCGGAAATCGGTCGATGATCACAAAATGAAATCAAGAAATTTGTCGAAAAAAAGTCGCGATATTTTTGGTTTTATCATGATTAAATCAGTTACGTTAAAAAAAAAACTGAGGGACCCTTAGAGCGTGACATCCCAAAGCTACTATCAGAACGCAGTTTTAATTCGCGGTTCCTTTCATTGTTCATTTCTAGACTACAGTAGCATGTCATCAACTAACTGTATCTTCACTTCCTTTTACTCACACTGCTGGTTTTATGCCACTTACCTTTTTACACCCAGAAGAAACGATCTCTGATCAAAGACTATAGTGCTAGCCGAGGCTTCTTTAACCATTTCACGATTCTATACATCTTCTTCCTTTCCTTTCTCATTCATTCTGTGGAGAATAGTGAGTCCTGAGTGATGCAGGTTCTACTCATTGTTAAACTAATTATTCCATTCGTACTCTTGAAGATTTCTGAAACATATCAAGATTAATGGCTCTACATTATATTATATTATTTTGATGTAAAGTAAGTGGTATTAATAATTTGTGTTGTGAAGCTATAATGAAAAGAGAACCATAAATTCTATTATTCTTTTACCTTTAATTTTTCCCATTTAATGGAATAAGCACGGCAGTACCTGATTATTGTAGCCAGGATGTTTTGGCCGAAACCGGAAATCGTACATATTCCGACAGCTGCGGTCATAAACTTTTTGTTATATTTGCGGTTGAAGAAAAAGATTAATATCTGTTTCGACATCACAACCAAACAGTCACTTTGGATGAACTATCTTTGGTGCGTACGCTATTTACACTCATTATTATGTTGAGGTGCGATTATTTTTGGTTAAACGTAAGGCATATTTTCATTAAATAATGCGTTTGAAAGGTATGAGTCTATAATATCGGACCTTTCATTTCGCACTAGCCTCATCATTATTTCAAACTCGATCTTCAGAGTGCTACAAATAATATGCTAGACAAGCGATCGGAATTTTGTTGCCCAATTGAAAGATATCTATCCTCGGAATTTCCATGTCCTCGTTGCCTTTGATCTAGCGTGATATTTAATCCTCTTTAACCTGCGTGCTTTTTCTAAGCATATGTGAGCTTGTAATCCTTCTTTCACCGTAATGAAGAACACTAACAAACTCATACAATATGCTAGAAAATTTAGGTTATATATGGGGCATTAAGAATGCAGATGAACTACACTGAGGAGATTCAAATAGAGCTTTCCAAGGCCAACAGAACCTTTTTGTATAAGATCCAGGGCAGGCCATGAAATCACTTTTTACACCGTGGGTGCGTTCAAGAGTGTATGGAAGAATATTGGTGTATGGCCAAAGATAATGGAAGGTTGTTTTTCGGTGTTCTTCGGAAAAGATCACATAGATCTCACTAACCGGCACTATAAGCTAAGGAAACATATTTTATCTGGTATTTTATCCGTCGTAGCATGCATATTTATTTTCTTCCTGACCGGTTTCGGATTTTGATCCATCGTCAGAGCAAATTCACCAAGTTCGTGTAGAGAGTTCACTTCAACGTAATGCTTCTGTTACTTGTTATTCACACTTGTTGGTTGTATAAATTATGTCCAACCAACAAGTGTGAGTAACAAGCAACAGAAACATTACGTTGAAGTGAACTCTCTACACGAACTTGGTGAATTTGCTCTGACGACGGATGAAAATCCCAAACCGGTCAGGAAGAAATTAAATATGGATGCTACGACGGATAAAATACCTGATGTTATCCAGTATTGCGAATCCATCCGCATATTCAGACATATTTTAATCTGGCCAATAGCTGAATTGCAAATTTTGCTTCGCTGCGGTGCCGGAAGAGACACCGATCTATATATTCTGCTATTGCTAGTTCCTGGTAAGAGCAATCGATTCTTCCGATTGGGCGTTTGATTCTTTGCCCTCAACGATGAGCTGCACGGAAGAGCCTGAAAACGAAGTCAGTGGCCTGATTTTGAGGACTAGATCAGCGTATATGCTCTAACCCAGTGATTAACGTTAGTTAACTTGAGGAAGAATTGAAATCGATTCTTATCCGTCGCGATGATTATGTGCTTTTGGGACTAATCTTCTTCCTTCCTATTTTATTCTACTCTAATCTACCAGCAGCCTTCTGCAGAATAATCTCTATGTCTATGATTATCAGGAGTATTATATTTTTGTAAATAATAATCTTACCCTATCATTATAATGTCTAGAGAATATTTCCCCCACTTTTAATTTTATGTTTCATAAAATAATAAAACACTAGCCAATGAAAGATATAAAATTATATTAAAATAAATATTACTGTCTTTAAAAAATATACATTTATTTTTCCTTTTAGACAAATACTTTTCCTTTAATACATAAAATAAAGTAAAGTGACAAAGTTACAATACAATAGTTACAATAATTCGTAGGAAGACCTAAAAAAGAAAGTAAATTCTACTATATAAGGACAAATGGAGCTGTCCTAACTTTCTAGGGCATGCCTATCGGAATATTGAGTGCTATCTACAAGTACGATACAGTTCTTTCGATAGAATATCACTTAAGTGCTTTTGAAGTGCACAGTAAAGAGTAAACAGTACTTGAGATCTTGGTGCTATACGTATTCTATCTTAGAGCTTTTTCCCATTTTTATATTATTTTGTTTCTTTCATGTGATTTATTCATTTTATATATTCTAATTTAAATAAAACGTGGAAGGAAAGTTGAAAGTGGAATAAAGGAAGAAGGAAAATTGATCGATTAATTAAATTTACTAAACTTCTTTGACTTTTTTTTTTTTACTTTCTCATAACGCTTTATGAGGAAGTTATTATGATATTCTTCTCACTTTTTCGAAATGAATTTCAGAAATACATATTTCGATAACCGTAAAGAAAACTTAAGGTGGCTACACACGTAACTGCATACGTGTACACAGTACACATGCACTGATCACAGTACACATGCACAGATCTTTTGCGCAAGTATACATGTGATCCACACGGCTCATGTATACTTAAACAGTGTTAGTAGATGCTTGAAAGATGGCGACGATGTACGAAGACGACGCGCTCGCTGTAGCTGCTCTTGTTTTAATTTACAAAAGAAAAAGTCAACGAAAAGATCGTTCTTTGTGGTGTAAATGAATGGCTGAAGAAACGAAAAAGCTATGCACACATTAATTTATTAAGTGTGAATAAATTAATAGTGTTCACTTTCATAAATGTGAATAAATTCTTCCATAATTTCTCTGTGACCCTTCCTAAAATCAACCGACATAATGATAAAATAATATCGCCTTTATATGGAATCGAAAAGTAAAACAAACGTTTGCTCCACGAGACTGACAGAGAGGTTGCACAAGACTGCTACACACGTTCAGTTAAACATGAACAAGATGGCGCGCATAAGTATGCAGTATGAAAGTTTAAACATTTTCTGACTTGTGCAAGTTTTTCATACAAACGATCAAGTATGCCTGTACAAGCCGACTGCGCATGTATACCTTTCAAGTATGCAGTTACCTGTGTAACCAGCTTTAGTTTTTAGAAAATGGTCTGACTTATACGTTTTCTTGAAAACAGCATTAAAACGAAAACGGAAGTTCAAATTTTTTATTTCATTAGGACAACACCAAGAGATCTGACAGGAATTTTCCGGTCAGAATTCCTTAACTTGAAATACTACAATGGATTTTTCATTTTTTCTGCGATTTTTGTCGAGAATTAAAATGTGTTTCTAAAATTCTGGAAATGAACTTATCCTGAACGACTCTTTTTGGTGGGGAACCTCTAGAAAATGTCTTTCCACCTCTCCTATACAAATTCTGAATAGCAGACATTCCTTCCCACCCAGAAACAATCCTCCATTCCTATGACATCGCTTCCAATCCTGATATCTGTGTCATCGCTTCCAACCCAGATCCTGTCCATGCATCCTAAGTCCTCCAAACCCACATAAATTTCTTGTTGGTTTAAAAAATAGAAAATCAAAATCAACCCCTCCAAGTGCAAAAATAAACAAATTAGTCTATGGCGCGCTACAGTTTCATCTTGGAACCTTCTCCATGCTACCATAATCCCAACGGTGACCGAGTTCGCTATCTCGGTTTATATTTAGACAAACGACTAACTTGGAACCCACACACTAGACTGAAGAGAGAAGAAACAAACAGACGATTTAAATTTCTTTCTAGACTGCTTGACGGTCACGCTAATCTTACTATTGAAAACAAAAGACACATATAACACATTCTAGTCCAAGTCATTCCTGCCCAAAGCCCTTCGGAAAATAACCAGTCTTCCTTACTATGTCTTCAATCTAACTCTCCACACTGATCCTAAAATTCCTTTTGTCCACTAAAAAAAATTCCATGATTCCACATCTGCCCATTCCTAAACATCTTAACCAAAGATTGTCCACTTCCACCATCCCTGTAATACTCCTAGAACATTAAAACGCCGCTGGCCCTCGGGATTTCCTCATTAATTAAGCCTCCACTTCTCTGCAAATAAATTAAACTTACAAGGGGAGGAGTCGCCAATCTTCTTCTTTTTGTCCAGGGCCATGTCATTTACTTGGGGATATTTTACTTGCTCAGTAACTTGTAAGAACCAGTATTTGACAGACTGTTGACATTGCTGTTAGTTAAAACATAAAAATAAAATTGTTTCTTTGTATCTAATAGCCTTCCAGAAATCTTGGAGAGTTATATGGATTCCAGATGAATACGTGTACGTAGAAAAAGAAAGATTAAATATATATATCATCTATGGAATTAGGCCTTTCTGCACACCTAAATTGGCTTGTAGCCAAATTTAATAGGATTTATTAGAATTTGACTTAAGTTAATCTGTATTGAAGTGTTGCGAATAATAATCTGTTACAGGTTTAGTAACAAAAGTTTACAATAAACTCCTTTGATAACTTTAAAATTGATTCTTTGATGTTTAAACTGGATAATTATTACATAATAAGTTAAATATGAATGTTATTATGGATAAAAATAAAAAAGCTAAAATTTAATAAATTATTTTAGTATCTATTTATATTAGAAAATTTATTTTTTGGCTTTTCTTCGACTTTTCACCATTTGAACGCTGCAATGGAAGAATGTTGGTTGAAAAATGTTATCACAATAATTAAACTTTCTAGTTTAATTCAATTTTCTATATTCATTACAAAATTTCTTAAGATTATTGATTTTTTTTTACTATTTTCTTTTTACTATTTTCTTTGATTTTCTTTTTTAATTGTGTAAGAGCAAGTATTAGTATCTTGTGAAATTTTTGAAATTGAAATTTAGCGGAAACACAAATTTAGATGTCCATTGAAAAACGAAAAAAACATGTTTGAAGCTTAAACTTGATATTCATCGCAACTGTCACGAACGTTTCGTGCCGGCAGGGCAATTTTACCGAAAATTTCTTCTTTTTTTTTCAATTTTTCCTCGATTTGCTTGAAAATGCCTTTTAAGATTTTTGTAGGCTTCTGGAGGAAGCTATAACGTTCAGCTTTCCCTATAAAGAACCGTTTGAATGATATGCGTATATATGCAGTTCTATCACCCATATAATGTTGAGCAACATGAAATTCGTGGCTAAAATCATCACAAATTTGAAGAAGTTCGTACAACCGGAAGTGTAATTTTAAGAAGAATTTTTTTTTGTTTTTAAATTTCCTTGAAAATAGCTCCAACGATTTTTTCTATAACTACACTAAATATAAACCTACTACATTTGGTGAAAATATTTTTCAATCCTTCTGATGCGTCTATGAGTTGAACATAGTTTTCAACTACCTTTGGAATTTATTGAGCAAATTTTTACGCAGTAAAGTTTTATGGTACTTCATTTTATTATAAATAATGTTAAACATATTCGTAGATAAAAGAATTCACCTACAAATGATGGAATTATTAAATTAAATTCAACAAATATTTTGACCGTTTTAAATTTCCCTAGGTCCTCCTGAGGAGGATTTACAAAATGCCTGATGATGGTAATAAAATAAAGATTACTCAGAAATTCACTGAATAGTTTGGTTGAATATTATATTCTATCATCAACGGTGGATGATTGTAGAATCTACCCTCGCTAGGGATGATGATAGCCATTGTTGGCGTGGTAGAGACAAAATGGAGAGAGTATAGAAAGGAATTTTTCTGGCCAACTTCCAAACGGCCAAATTCTGCAGTTGTGGCCATAATATACCATTTTCTCTGCAAACTATCTCCTCCCCCTCTCCTTTTTCCTTCATCCTCGTAAACATTATCACTACAAATTTTACTACAGTCAACTGTGAACCAACAAAACAATGCGTCATTTTCTTTCTTCTTCTTTTTTTGCCGTCTTTGCTTCGTTGCCTACAAACATATGGTCATTAACTAATTTAATGGGTTTCTAATAACAACAATACTTGCAATAATTCAAGTCACTTAGCCGGACCATTAGTCGTATGCGGTTATTTGCATGTGGATTCACATATGCCCAATATGTTCACATATTGGGATGCATAGCAATTTTCTTTACAGCAACCCTTAAGAAAATGTTCCCTTAAGAAACATTGCATAGATGCTAGGAAAACCACGAATTGAAACATCAATGTTTTGGTATAAACCGATATTTCTCTCCTTAGTTGAAATAGGCTTCGTCAGGGTATTAATAGTTTAAGTTTTAAACCAACCACCTTGTTCTAAACATAAAAAAAAATCGTCACAATTTTTTCCTTTATCGGAAATTTAGAAGACACCTCTTTTATACACATCTGGATTATTGTTAATTTCTGTAAATTATTGTAAATAAAACATTAATTACTTACTCATTTAATTTGGTATAATACTAACTATATATATTTTTTTTTAATTTATGGCGCCTCAACATGTACGGTCATTTGCGTCCGGAACCTTCTCATTGCACTGCCGGCCTCCGGACAGTGTTCTCTTGCTACAGACAACACTGTCCATCACCGGACAGTGAACTGTAGAAGCTGCTAGGAAAAGGAAATCTAAGGGTAGCACGGCTGGAATCGAACCCGTGATCTCCGCGTTGCTAGTCCAGTACGCTAATCTCTTAGCTAATCCCTTCCCTAGGAGGAATTACTTTTGTTTGAATCTCTTTTCCCAGAAAGTTCATTTAGTGATGGTTAAATGGTTTTATTTAGTTTAAAATCTCTAGTAAGAAGTTTTGCATCTTTTAAGAATAAAGTACGTATATGTTTGGAGAAAATTTGTTAGTTATAACTAAAGTAAAATACTGTAAAAGAATGTCTGTGAGAGTTCCGCCTCCCCGGGTTTATTTATATTTTTTAATAATTTTACTATCTTAGAACCGAAAATTTAGTTAAAAATTTTAACAGCTTCAAATTTCAAATCTTCAAATTCAATCAGCTAAACTAATAATTCGTAATAAACCAGAAAATGTGATAAACAATCCTGTTGAATGGCTTATGACTATTATTTACACAATCATCACTTATAAACTAATCAAATGGATTGCATGTAAATATTAATTAATAGTTACAAAATTAATGCTCCTCTACAATAAAAGTTTTGTAAATAACATAATCGATTACTTAAATGTTGTTTTGCTCTTAAGTTTCTTTTTGCTTATCATGTATATTTTCTAAAAAAAAAAAATGACATAAATGAAAAATAATTATTATAATAATTATTAAAAAAATAATTTTATGTAAATCATTGTTCTAAATAGGTTTAATGTGAGCGAATATATTACGATATTTTTGTTAATTACGAATGAAAGTTGACGTCAGGATTTGTGAATGGAAGTTTTCTTATACTGAGCCTTCTTCTAGGATTTTTTTTTTTTTTTACAACCGTCCCCCTCCCCCCCCCACAAAACGTTCCACTCCTACACTTGGTCACCTAGCAACCAACTCAACCTAACAAATCACATTATCACGGCAACCTCATTTAATCCAGCTTTAATCATCTTGCCATGAATTTATTATTCATGGACTTTTTTTAACTTGCTCTCACTGTTATAAAAAAGGAATATAGTGTGCGGTTGTATGAAATTTTCGTAATTGAATCCTTGATATCAGGGTTGCCAAACTTATGGATACTGGAACAACTTATTCTTATATAGATATTTTTTAATATTACAATCGATAAATAAAATGAAGAACACAAAATTTTTGTAATTATTGCTGGGAATGTATATAATGGGATGAATGTATTTATTGGCGAGAATGTTGTTATGAATTTTTAGGTTAGGTTTTTATCCACAGGGTTGAAAGAAAATTTATAAAAATATTTTAACCCTATTAGGTTAGAGTTCTCCTTAGAATAGTCTATTTTTAGGGCTTGCAGCAACATTTTTGATAAAAACTGTTGCACAACTCCCTTGTACAAGTAGCTTCCTCAGCATAAGTTACACAGTAAATTGTTTATGTAAGGAATATGAATATAATGCTTTGTGCAATATCAAAAAACGTTTTTATTTTTCCTTACAATTACAAAAACTAGTTCTAGTAAGTTAAGAAATGGTACAAAATATTCCACATTCCCCCCTCGCCGAACTAGGCTCCTCACAATCTTCTTGAACAAGATGTTATGTGCCATAAGGAACAATGTGCCATTCCATCTATGAGTAACCATGGATCGTGAATGAAAACTGAACCCCACATGACGATGTGTAACAAAAATATCACAGATCTTTATTACGGTAATCAATTCGCATTCACTTAAGAAGCGTATTTTCATATTCTGATTAGTGTTGTAATAGAAATAAATTGTTAATAATAAACAATCAAAAAATTAATTGTGCCTAGTAATTCTAAGCACCATTAATTTTTTTTTTTTTTTTTATAATATATTCATTAATAGTCATATTTAATGTGAAAACAAGCATAGTTAGAAACTAACCACATAACCACGAAATAGTTGGCCGTGATTCAGTGTCCACCACAATATTAGTTATATGTCCATGTTGTGGTCTAGTAGGCACTGGCAAACATATGACCTTTAACACTAGTAAAGTTCAAACTGTCACCTACATGATAGTTCCGTTTTTCTATTTCTCTTATTTACTGATATTGTTGATTAATAAATTTAAATTAAATTTGGTTAAAGTTATTCTTAATTTAACACAGTTTATCATTTAGGGTGTTAAAACGTTTTGTTTTTTTTCATACGTTAAACTGTCATTTTAGAACGAAATGTGAAGAGTTATTATTTCTAATTTATTTTGGAGGGGATATTTTTCTGTTACAACAGTGCATTTTGTGCGGGGTTGTAAAGATTTAACAAATGACCATAATTTGTTTCTTCAATTAGATCTTTATATTTTCATCATGTTTCACAGTTACAATGTTTACCGGCATTTATTGTAGCAATCTTGCCGGAAACAGGTGGGTTAAAAGGTCAGGAGTCAGTGAGTTGCTTCAAGGGGTGAAGATGAATAGTCAGAGTCAAATAATTGGATTTATAATAGATATTCGAGGAAAACTTTAGACGAAATAATTCCTGATTATTACAGCACAAGTTTCAAGCAACAATAATCGCACATCATTTTGATATTCAGTTTAGTATGGAAGGGCCAGGCCGCACTAAGGGCCTCCAGGCCTTGGTGGAGTTCGAAATTAGTGGGAGAATGCAGGAGAAGGCTTAATGCTTTAGCTCGGAGGTAAGGTGCGCCTCTATTGGATACGGACATGCGGGAATAGAGGGCAGATCAGTTGGCTAGGGAGGGATCATAACTACCATTTCGTGGTCCTGAACCAGCCCTGGTCGTCACAAAGACGTTTCGTGACAAACAGATTAGACTTTGGGAGACGAAAGTTTTGGAGAAACGCTGGGGGGACACGCAGGGGTGCCTCCAAGCCAAAACATTTATAAAGGCGAGTAAGCAGGGACTTCGGAGTATCTCCTGTCCCTTAGTAGGACGGGTTTGAGGACCTTGGTAGGGATAGGACGTCTAGTCCCATTTGTCAGAACTGCGATGACGGAGTTAGGGAAACGGTGTACCACTACTTATGTCAGTGTCCCCGTTTCGCTGGAACTAGGTTTCGCGTATTTGGAAGGGCACCACTCTCGCAGGATTGCCTGGGCGAGTTGGAGTTTAGGGATATCCTGGATTGTAGATTAACCGGTAAGTTATCAGGGGAGATTAATTAAGGGAACATGGGGGGTATCGGGGGGATGAAAGCCACATAGGCTTAGGTCCCGCGCCATTGGGCACCCGATTAATAATAATAATAATAAAAATAATAGTATGCAAGGGACTTCACATGAAGGTTTCGGTGAAAGTCAGTTAATCGTAAGTATCACTTAAAAATCTGGTGAGAAAAATCGATGCGCGATTGTGACAAATTTTCGAACTTAAGTATGCACCGGAAATACAAGTTTAAAAGGTCCACTTAATACGGAAAAAAAATTGTTTTTTTTTTTTGCAAATAATGTGAATAATCGCCGGAAATTCATACCATGGTATTCCGACACGAAGTTTTTGGGGCAAAATCCATCAACCGGAAATGAAACGTTATTGATGTTTTTTCTACTCGGAAAAGGTTATTTACTCAGAAAAGGCTCCAACAATTTTCTTTAAATTTCATACATTATTTACATATTTAAATACCTATTACTTTTATATGAAACATTTTCCCTTCGGGAGCTTCTGGGGGGAAAGTTTCGCTTCTCTCTGAAGTACCACTTCATCGGCCCTTATGTATAGTTTTGTCACCTTATAATATTAAAATATACATTAGAAAAGTGTTTAGAATTTAAAATTTGAAGAAAATCGTCAAACTGTAAGTGCGTGCAACTTTAAAGAATAGGGTTTTTTTTTTTTTGAAGTTTTTGGAATTTTCTCGAAAACCATTATAACGATTTCCTTTAAACGTGGATTGTAGTAACTGCACAGATATAGTGCCATCATATTTGTAACATTTTTCCGGAAAAACCAGTCTGTTAAATTAAAATTGAAACTTTACCCTATTACCATTATTTTTTATGGCAATCCTAAACGTTTATAAACATTAACATTTGAAAGAAAATTGAATTAATTGCATTAAGAGAATGTCGTGTGAGTGTTTCACACCAGAATTTTTTTTTTGTTTTCGTGAATTTCGACCCCAACAATTTTTGTTATTAACTTGGTTTATTTACTGCACATTTACATGGTCTATCACTTTTACTTCAAAGTACTTTTATTTTGAGAAATTCAATTTTCGTGGGTTTTGAGAGAGCTTATAACGTTAGGATGTTCTCTAAAGTGCCATTTTAGTGATACTATACTATCCTAAAGAATAACTATTCAAAGTTAAGGAATACTATAATATATTGAATTATTCTGGTTTTAAGAAAATTTAACGTCAGCATTTAACCACTTCAGCCATCTTAATGTCTCATACCAAATTTGTTATTTAACTTTTAAGCGGCCCCTACACGGTCAATAATATCGTCAATATTGGTATTGACAATATAACCATCAATACTCGTGCTAACCAGTCTCAATACTTCATTACCTTACACGATTAATATTATTGTCAATATTTTTGTCAATAACTTTGCTCAGTACTTACTACTTCTGCCACTAGGACAGTGAATCTACGTGGTTTTACTCGGTTTTTAGCTGGTTTTTCCCTTCCAAAAAATGCATAATCATACAAAAGCTTGCATAGTATTATTTTGGCGTTTGGCACTAGTCGTCAAATGAAACGCAAACATTGGATGAAAGAATGGTTGAAGAAGAGAGATGAATATTCTCATTTAGTACTTTTGAAGGAAATCAGCCACTGTGATGTTGAAGATTTCAAGAACTACTTTCGAATGGATGAACCTATCTTTAACACAAACTGTTACAGATGGTTGAACCATTTTTGAAAAACCATTTATGACAGAAATATAAGAGAAAGTATAAGTGTTAGGGAAAGATTAGCCTTAACCCTGTGGTACTTGGGCACAGGAAGAAATTTTAAAGACTTGAAGTTTTCAGTTCATAATGTCCCCAACAACTACCAGCAAAGTTATGATAGAAACCTGTGAATCCTTTATATATGTCCTACAAGACTTTGAAAAAATTACAATCACCTTTAAAAAATGTATGATTGAAGTTTTATTTGAATACATAAATCTTTACAAAGTACCTTTGTAAGGTATTGTATCATGTGGCTGAGGTTAGTTTCATCGTTGTATAAAACTACCGAACTGAGTATTGATGGAAATATTGGCGCCGCCCCTACACGATCAATATTGTTGTCAATATCCCCTCCAATTCTCAGTATTGATATACGAAAATCAGAAAATCCGGATTTCATCAATACTGTTATCAATACAGACCGTCAATACAATTTTTTCACCTTACACGGTCAATTGTCAATACGCTAAGGTATTGTCAATATTATTGACCGTGTAGAGGCCGCTTTAAAATAACTAATAATATTAGAACAGAACTTCAAGTATTATTTAAAAAAAAAAAAAATGTCGCGTGTTTTCTATGAAATGAATTTCGGAACTTTAATATTTTATTTTGGATTTTAGTATTTTTGGGCAGACTTATACAAGTGGTCGCAGTTTGTAATTTTAGCAAGATCGATTGTTGATAATGATCTGAAGTTGGTATAAGTCTGCATGGTATTAAAAAGGATGTGATAGAACCCTAATTCCCCATTACCAACCTGTCCTTCCAATGTTACTCATTTGTCTTAATATAACAACAAGAAATGGTGGAAGAACAAATACCTACCCAGGTAGGTAATAAAACTGATTACATTGTATTCTAGAAACGAGCACTAACACACATAGAACCAGCCCTATTTAACATTTGCAGTGATGCTATGTCCTTTGAACAAAACAGTGATAGAACGTTTACTGAATTATATAAATATTTAGGCGCTCCTTTCCGTTTTATTTTCTCTAACAATATCTTTGTGATGATGCTTTGATTGAACTGACTAAGAAGTATGAATGTATTTATTGGTATGAATGCTTTAGGATAAGTTTTCCTCCTTTAGTAACTTAAAGAAAGTAAAAAAGGATTCCTTAATATGTATTTATTCTATGTATATTTTATTTATTCTTATCGTTATTTATTCGATTAACAAAACTAACTGTAGTCCTGCAACTAGTATTCTGTTTACTGTTCTGTCAATTCTGTCGCTCTTATTACTTTACTAAAGTCCTCTTGCAGTACCTGTACGATTTTTAAGTAAAACCGCGTAAACTTAATGAACTTGTTTTTACTTTTAAATCGCTTAACAAATACAAATCCTACCAATACAAGTTGTTTTAATTTAGTGAACTCTCACAATTGGATTTTTGCCAAATTAATTTTACATTGATTTTTTTTTTTTTTAATTTTCATTGCTTCAATACAATTTTCATTTTTTTTTTTTTTAATGAAATTAATTCAAAAATAAAACTATAACATTTTTTTATTTAAATAATTTTTAATTAAATTCAAGTTATTTAAATAAAAACCAGCGCGTTTATGTTTACAATTCATATAAAAGTCAACTAAAAACTATTGGGAGAAGAAAATTACAAAGTTAAACTCCGTGAAGTTTAATTTGAATTTTTAAATTATACAGGATTTTCTTCTTAAAAAAATTCATAATAATCGTCTCATTTTTTTAACATTTACTTTATACAATATTTATGATCTTAAATTTCTCTCTACTTTCTTGCAGGAAATGTGATTTTTTTTCATTATTATTATTATGATTACTACAGAAAGGAATGAAAATTCTGGGAAAATTCTTTTTCCAGTTATTAATTTATTTCTCGTACTAAATTTTCTTGTAGCCTGTAAAAAGAACTACACAGTAAAAACGGGCAAAAGGATTTTTATGAAAATATATCATAATGTACAAGTGCCTGTTTTTTTCACTTTAGTCTCAAAATACGGCACTAAAATAAAAATAAATTGAATAAACTAAATTCGGTCTAAACTTTTCATTTTCAAAGTTGGATATTTCAACTGGTATTCCATGTGGTGTAAGTGGTAGATGCTTGATGTATGTTGTAGCGGTTTTGAAAGGGCATATTTTTAAGAAATGTGAGAATATTTTAAATGACTAAGATATTATAGAAATTTAACTATAATTAAAGACAACTATTAAATTAATGACTCAGATATTTATCCATATAAACGAGCTAAACTAAGTATAAAATTAGGATAAATAAATAAAAGAAGAGAGTGACTTAGTTCTTCATAAACTGTGTAAATAAGGTTGAATATGGACTGACAGTGTAACTGCATGAATATGACTGCATCTAAATGATTAACTTTTCATTTTTGGCCTGATATTTATACTAAATTGCCGCATTCCAAAGGGGGTTGTCAAACAATGTAGATGGCCAAGTGCTTTGTCTTTCACTACCTGTTCATTGTAATAACCTTTTTGCCAGCCAGTGTACTAATTTCCCCTAACTGATATTTCTAAAAGATATTTAATATATTCAACTTCCCTGCTTTTTGCTTCCATCACACTGGACATAAACAGAAACCAGATGTTTTATCATTGACTTTGCGGTTAAAGGTATTTACAGAATTCAGACTGTCCATTTACAGAATTCAAACTGTACGTACGAATATATATATGTAAAAATTTATACGTACGAATGATTTTTTTTAAAGATTATGCTATTTTAATAAAATTATGTTCTATTTTAAATTCTATTTTAGAAAGGGAGAGAGAGAGAGCGATAGAAAAAAAACTGCTCAGCTTTTAAAGCTTTATGAATAATTTATATAATAATTTCCTAAATTTATATTTAAATATGTGACAAAATTCATTATTAATCAAAGTGACATGGAGATTCATCTGAATCTAATTCATTCATAAATATTATTAACACATTTTGTTCACATCATGAGCTAATGAAAACTACTAGATTTATCTGTAAACATTTCGTCTAATTAAATTTTCCAATTTTGATCTTAAGCATTCGTCTATTATGTAATCGATCGTGCCAGATTTTCGAATTTGAGTTTTCACCGGAAATACACGTTTTGAGGTGCTATTGTGAGTCCAAAAAGTGTTTTTTTTTTGTTTTTTTAGAAAACGGTCTGTGAGTGTGTATGAAAAGAATATCTCAAATACGAAAAGTTCCAGAAAACTCAAACTGGTATTCCGTTTGAGTACTAACACCGCATCATATACGAAGATTTTGGGCTAAATCCACTAACCGGAAGTGCCACTTTACTAAATGGTTTTTTTCAGTTTTATGTGACGGCTCCAACGATTTTCTTTAAACTTGATATATCAACTACCCAAATAAAGAGCTACAAATTTTATCTGTAACCTTTCTCCAACAAAATTCATTTAAGGGCACTTTTGGGGGAGGAATAGGGTTATGGTTTCCTCTAAAGTGCTATTTTAGTTAGACAATGCCCGGTTGAGCGGAAGTGCGACTTTACTGAATCTGTTTTTCAGTTTTTTATTATTATTTTCTCCATAAAAATGCCGACGGTTTTAAACACTAATAAGAATTGTAAGTGTGAAGAAAATTTGCCATTTCACAGTAAGAGAAAGTCGTGTGAGTGTTTCATACCAGATTTTTTTTTTTTAAACTTGGCACCGTTTTTCATTAGCTAATCTTTAAAATTTGATAAAATCTGCTAAACAGTAATAATTTCAAAATCTGATTGCCCATGCTAGTCTGTAAATGTTGACGATTTCAGGAGTTTTGGTTTTTTAAATTTAAAAGAAGTTGTTCGCACAAATATGTGTTATCAAACATACTTACAGTATTGAGTATAAAATAATGAAAGTCGATTATTTGAAAAAGCCATAATAAATAATCATTAATCATATTCGATAGTTATGACTAAAAATATATAGAAACTTGATGATGTACATTTAATGTATTTCTATCGCTTTATTTATTAGCAAAACATATTCAATACATCATTCATCATTGTCAATGTTTAGAGTTCTAGCCGGTCTTAAACCATTATTCATTTAAATGTAAGGGATAAGGATAATGTTAGAAATATTATCGGAAAATTGATTTTTACTTTGTTGTTGTGGATGGGTCCGCAGAGCTGGAAAACATCAGAGATATTTTCCGTGATAGCCTGCTTCTTTTTTGTGGTCATCGACCGGTTTCTGTATCAACACATTGATGTTGTTTGTATCAACACATTGATGTTGAGCGTATCAACTAAATTTGCTCTGTACAAGTCTATGTTATCACACTGTTTTGACAAAAACATCCTGATGATGGACGAACGCCCGAAACCGGTCGATGCCCATAAAAAGAAGCAGGCTATCACGGAAAATATATCTGATGATTTTACTTTGTTTATATAATGGATTGTGTTAGGTGGAGAGAATTTGTCTGGTTGATGAAATGAGATTGACTTTGTTAACACTGGTTAACTAATATATTAATAAAGTTTCGCAGACTGCCTGGACTTTACAATAGCGAATGGTTAAGGTAGAGTGGTAAATGGATAATGGCACATAGTGATTGGTTGTATTGAACTGTCCTCAACTGTAGATCTCTGGGCTGTCTGTCGCTGTATTTATACAGTTTCTCCCACTCCAGTCCGAGAGAGTGCTTGGATTTGTTTCTCTTCTCTTTACTGTCTTTGGTTGCTGACCTCTCTTTGGTTGCTATTACATCATCTGGGTAATGACACGTAGTGATTGGCTGTATTGAACTGTCTTGAACTGTCCTCAAGTGTATATCTCTGGACTGTCTGTCGCTATATTTATACAGTTTCTCCCACTCCAGTCCGAGAGAGTGCTTGGGTTTGTTTCTCTTCTCTTTACTGTCTTTGGTTGCAGATCTCTCCTTGGTTGCTGTTACATTTATTATAAAAAAATTAATATAAATAAAGTAACAGGAAAAATATAAATAAAATATAATATTTGTCCACTTTTATAACAAAAGGAAAAATATATTTAAGAAACCTTGTTGGATTTAATAAAAAAAAAAAAAAATTTCTTTTTCATTCATAGAGTGAGCTAGTGATAAATATATCATTATTGTGTGATTGTAACAAAGTTTCGAAATTGAATATCGTCGTAATCGCTTTCTATATTATATGAACTGCAGCATTGGAATATTCAACTCAATAACAGATGATTTGAAATTTGTTTTCAAACCTCTAACATAAATATAGAAGGCATGTTGGTAGGAGATCCTTGGCTCAGTTAGTCAGTTCAATGTAGTTACACTGTTGTCCAGAAGGCAGCGTTAATTGCATTGAAGGAACTCAAATAATATTTTATTCCTCAGAACCCCCTCCCCCTTTAAATCAGTTTTTCCGGAAAAATCTTTTAAATAAATGTTACAGTATTTTATCTAAACAATGTCCTTTAAAGTTTAAAGAAAATGGCGGCAGCGATCCATAAAACTTTTGAAGAAAATTCCGTAAGACTCAAAGACATTGCTGAGCAAGCGATTTCCTTCAAAAATTTAGAATTTTACCTATATTTCTAAGGGTATATCCACACTTGTGCGCTTTCCTCTTCCTCTTCCCTTTCAACTTGCGCTTCCTCTTTACATTTCAACATGCGTTGCGCATGCCTTTCGAGCATGCCTCTTTAGGCATTCAATTAAATTACACTAAGTGTCCACACTTCATCCGTTCAGTGCGCATTTTATCGGTGGATTCAGAAGCGGCATTAGCTATTTGTGCAGATTACCTGTTTTTGAAAAGTGTACGATTACCTTTAAGAAAAAAGCAGCGAGCCTTCATCTTATGAAATCATTTGTAACTGACCTTAATAAGGGCTCGCCGAAAAGAATATTTAATTACAGGCCATCGAGAGCAAGGAGAATCGTTGAAAACGCTTTTAGATTGATAGCGTCAGCGTTCAGAATTTTTCGTAAGCCAATAGAAATTACAGTTATTGGGACTGTGGTTGATATAGTGTTAACTTGTCTTCTGCTTCATAATTTTCTCCGGGCGCAGCCGGATGCAGCAAGACAGTATTAACCTCCTGGAAGTTTTGACTAAGAGGATGAAAGCATTGGTGAAGTTATTTATGGCACATGGAGAGAAGTTACTTCCAGTGATAATGGTATGAGAACTCTACAACAAGTACCACGGAACAAGCATCATTTCTAGCACTTTTGTTGGCATATAATTTTGAATTTACATCTTTATACTTTGTTTGAAGACGATAATCTTCTATAAAATCAAGTGTCTCTTGATTACAGACATAATCAGAAATCTGCTGCTGTCGGAGATATTATTAATTAATAATAATAGTTGAATACTATCAATTACTAATACAATTATTATTAAAATAATAATTAATAGTATTTAAAATTAATTATATAATATATAACCTATAAAAATATCACACAACATGTAGCGAGATTAACAAGACGCTAGAATGTTGAACGAAAATCCAAGTAGTTGGATTCTCGTGCGCTGTCGTTGCGTCATGAAAATAAAGGCCCATTCAACTTCCATGAGGTATGCAATTTCGCATGCCTCTCTTGAAAGAAAAGTTGCACCAGTGTGGACATACCCTAATGGATATAAATATTATGTAAGTGGCAGTACCATACATGGTTCTGAACTGGTACTTACAGGATAGCATACCGATACTTATCGTTCCCTCAGAAACCCACAAAGAATCCATTTTCCCTAGAAAATTCTACGAATTAAAATAATGATGGGTATTTATGTGTATAGATAGTATATTAAGTTTAAAGAAAATCGTTAGATCTGTTTTCTCGGAAAATCGCGAAAAACTGAAATAACCATTCACTAAAGTTGCACTTTCGATTGAAGGATTTTGCTCCAAAATCTTCGTATCAGATACGATGGTAGTATCTAACAACGGAATACCATGCATGAATTTCCTGCGATTAACTAGAACAACCGGCTGAAAACTTTTTTTCGTATGTATTCTGGAGACCTCAAAACATATGTTATCTATATTTCCGGTGAAAACTCCATTTCGAAAATCTAGCCCGATCGCAATATTTCCTCTCTTTTACCTGGAGTAAAAGAAAGTAAAAATAAGGACCTAAGATCTCGTTTGAAAGCATAACTAATTATGTTTTAGATGTGATATATTTCAACTGCTTTTCCATGTGGTGTAAGTGGTAGATGCTAGATGTATGTTGTAGCTTGGCACAAGCGGTTTCAAAAGGGCGTATTTTTAAGAAATTTGAGAATATTTTAAGTGAGTAAGGTATTATAGAAATTTAACTATAATTAAAGACAACTATTGAATTAATGACTCAGGTATTTATCCCTAAAAACGAGCTAAGCTAAGTATAAAATTAGGATAAATAAATAAAAGAAGAGAGTGACTTAGTACTTCATAAACTGTGTAAATAAGGCTGAATATGGACTGACAGTGTAACTGCAGGAATATGACTTATAACTAAATGATAAACTTTTCATTTTTGGCCTGAAATTTTTATACTAAATTGCCGCATTCCAAAGGGGATTGTCAAACAATGTAGATGGCCAAGTGCTTTGTCTTTCGGTATCTGTCATTGTAACCTTTTTGCCAGCCAGTGTACTAATTTCCTCTAACTGATATTTCTAAAAGATATTTAATATATTTAACTTCCCTGCTTTTTGCTTCCATCACACTGGACATAAAGAGAAACCAGATGTTTTATCATTGACTTTGCGGTTAAAGGTATTTACAGAATTCAGACTGTCCATTTACAGAATTCAAACTGTACGTACGAATATATATGTAAAAATATATACGTACGAATGATTTTTTTAAAGATTATGCTATTTTAATAAAATTATGTTCTATTTTAGAAAGGGAGAGAGAGAGAGAGCGATAGAAAAAAAGCTGCTCAACTTTTAAAGCTTTATGAATAATTTATATAATAATTTCCTAAATTTATATTTAAATATGTGACAAATTTAGTGATCAATTTATTATCAAAACATTTGAAGATATATGAGAACATATTTTACAGGATAAATATAAATATAAGATTTACAAATAGGGGAAGGTATTTAACAAGTCTAGCGGGTTAAAGCTATGTATATGACATCAGTCTCTCCTACCCAAACACGACTTGCCTTGTGGGGTGGATCTTAAGTACCATGAAATACAATATGAAGTTTATATGTTCCTTTTATAGAAACTACAACTTCATGTCTCTTTCCAAGCTCTTCTCTATATCTGAGAACTTTCGTAAGTTTTTTTTTTTTTAACATATTTTATGTAAAGTTCTTAAAACTTTAGTAAACAATGTTGCTTTACTTGGAAGTTTGTGTATATGCTTCAGTTTATTTCTTTTTATGATGCTATAAAATATTTCCATGAGATTTTCCATGGTTGAAATCTTAGCGCTTGTTTGTTAGTCAGACTTTTCACTTTTCATTCAATATTTAAATATATAATATAACATTGAATACAGACATAGGGAGAGTTAAAAACTCTCCACCTTAAAACCATCTTTCATGGTTTAGGGTTTGTTCATTAATGTTAGTTTTTCATAGTAAACTAACTGGTAAAAGTGGTAAACAGTTTTATATACTACATATTGTTTAAATTTACAGAATTTACAGAATTTTACGGGAACAATGTTCTTACAATGTTTTTCTCTTAAAACACGCTTTCTATATTCTTAAAAACATAGGTGAAACACTAGTAGAAGGTTACAGTGTATACTGGCACTCCCATGTAAATACATATGTATGTTTGTGTGTATAAATATTTGAATAAACTTTTCTATTCTATTCTAAATATATTGTAAAATCGATGTTGAGGTTCCGTCACAAAAAAAAAACAACTCTTTTTTCAAATTTTCATCGACGTTTTGCAAATTTATTGCCTTCTTCAAGGTCTGTGCCAAGATTACAAAGCAAATAAAAAATAAAGAACACAAACAAAACATGGATAAACAAAATAAATCAATAAAAGTATTATATACGTATATATAGCAAATTAAAATTTATTTTAAACTATTACTATTAATGCAGAAAAATCAGAATTAAATTACATCTCAACTATTAAAATTTATCAGAGACATTTTCCGTGGTAGCCTGCTTCATTTTGTGGTCATCGACCGGTTTCGGGCGTTCGCGAGTTTGCTCTGTGCAAGTCTGTGTTGTCACACTGTCTGAAAAACGCATCCTCAAGATGGGCGAACGCCCGAAACCGGTCGATGACCACAAAATGAAGCAAGCTACCACGGAAAATGTCTCTGATGCTTTCCAGCTCTGCGGAACCAACCACCACAACAACTATTAAAATTTAAACAATATGTAGTATATAAAACTGTTTACCACTTTTACCAGTTAGTTTACAATGAAAAACTAACATTAATGAAAATCTACTAGTTACTGTGAAAATCTAACATAATAAATGTACTTAACCAAAAATTTTCTTTTTGAATTTCTTAAAAACTATACTTTAACTCAGCGGTTCTCAAACTGTGGGGCGCACTCTTTACAACTTTACAAGGGGAGCGTCAAATAAATGAACAAGACAAGGCGTCAAAGCATTAAAATAAAACATTTCTAGGACATAGATCTAATGACTAATACATACGTGCCTGTTTTGAAGTAAACAACCTGTCCAGGTTTGGTTTTAAATTCGAGATAGTCATTATGAGCTGCCTTTCTATTTGAAGTTTGTTTCTATATTTAGATTTTAAAGCAATTACAGTAGAAAAACCAATTTCTGCAAAGAAAAAACAAATTAAGTTTAAATTCCAGTGTATTGGATTACTTTTATCTATCTTATTATCTTATATTATACAGGGGGCGCAAAATTATTCAAGGTAAAAAAGGAGTTTGCGAATTACAAAAGATTTAGAAACGCTGGTGATTGGAGAACTTGTGATACACCATCAACAACTGTCAAGGTTTACAAGGGTTAGGAGAGCGGATGGGAAAACTGTATCTTAATGTGTATGTTGTTTACGAAATTCCAGGAGACCGTTATAGCTGAGGGATGGGTTGTTGGTATCTCTTCTGAAGTTAATAGTTAATTTATCTTTTTTAATATGTATCATTTCCAATATATTTCCTTTTTTTTTAATTATTATTGTTCATGGAGAGAATTGTAGTGTTTTCTATGTCAAATTCATGTTTGTGCTGCATGAAATGTTTGGTTAGTGCTGTAGTCATGTCAGTCTTCTTTTTTTTTTGTTATGCAGTCGTATTGGTACAGTCTATTTTTTAAATATTGAGATGTCTGTCCTGTATATGTGGCTGGACGTTGTAAATAATTTATTTTATAACATCTGGTAATAAAGATGTAGGTGTGGGGTCTTTTAGAAAAGAGTTTATTAAGAGGATTGTAGTTTTTGTGAGCGATGGAAAGGTTGTATTTCTTGAAGATTTTAGCTACTTTTTTTGATCGTTCCTCTGTCTATGGAATAGAGATATAAACGAACATCAAAACATTTTAAATATATATATATGTATTAACCTTCTAAATTATATAACATATATAGATTTTTTTGCATGGTTGCATTAATCGCTTTTAGAAGTAATCTAAACTTTGGTATATTCCCATAGAATAGCTTAATTCGCAGAGATCGATTAAAAGGAATCAAAAGTTTCAAGTAATGTTGGAAATTGAACGATATTTTATTAACTGGTTTTTAATCCAAAAATATCATAAACATAATATGGCAAAGGTAGGTTAAAAAAAATTATAAATTATGGATGCCAGAAATATAAAAATATATTTAATTTGAAATAATCAAAAATATCAAGAAAAATGTAACATTTCCTTGCAAAAGGGCTATTCAGATAGAAGACCACTATTGTCTTTTAGAGTTCATGAATTTGATAGCATTGTGTACTCCTTCTGCTCACAGGAGAAGATTTGAACGAACAATTAGAAGGATTCCTTCAAGAAAGTCTGAAAGAGAAGACACCTAGGCAGAACACTTTAGGAAACAGTGCCAGATATAAGTTAAAACATAAGAGTTTATTCCAACTAATTTCAGTAAATTAATATTAATGTTATTGGTGTGACGTTTTGTTTAGATGTAGTGGTAGCTTGTGGCGTGAGCGGTTTTGTAAAGGGCTTGTGTTTGTAAGTTTTAACAGAGAGAAGTAATAAGAATAATTAAGAAAACAATGGTAGATTAAATTAAATATATTCTTTAAAGATATTTAAACGCTATCCAATAATACAGCAATATGCTTATTAATTTACTGAAATTAGTTGGAATAAACTCTTATGTTTTAACTTATATCTGGCACTGATTCCTGAAGTGTTTTGCCTAGGTGTCTCCTCTTTCAGACTGTCTTGAAGGAATGCCTTCTAATTGTTCGTTCAAATCTTCCCCTGTGAGCAGAAGGGGTACACAATGCTATGAAGTTCATGAACTCTAAAAGACAGAAGTGGTCTTCTACCTGAATATTCCTTTTGCAAGGGAATGTTACATTTTTCTTGATTTTTTTATTATTTCAAATTAAATATATTTTTATATTTCTGGCATCCATCACACTGTCAACCAGTCAAATTCTTTATTTAAATTGATTTTTATATACTTTATATAAAATGCTTTAAATTCAGCACATATACAAACACGTATGTAATTAAATGAGCTATTGTGTCTAGGTCGTCTGATATAAAAGTCAAACTTTAGAAAGAACAAGCTTTATTTCTTACCAGTATGGTTCGTGGACATCATTTATTTTTGTGTGTACTCCAAAAATAAATTTGGAGTACTTTTATTATTTTCATGCCATTTCTAGTTGGCACAAAGAACTTTATATTTGGCATGGAATCAGAATAATAAGCATGGATCTCTCTCTCTCTTTCAATAAGGACGAGTACTTTCACAGTTAAAATTTGTATATCATCTGGAAAATTAATGAGATTTTTTAATATAGAAAGGGTTCCTTAAATATATTTGAAATATTGATGTATTTTAATTTAGACTATTCACTAAACAACAAACAAAGAGGTCTTTTATTAGTGACAGTGAACCGAATAGTATGTTCAAAGTATGACGTAAGGAGGATGCGAGCTATTATTGATTTGAATTCTTTTGCAAATATGATTTCAAAACTGGAAATTTCTATTCATTAAAGAACATCGTAAAACTCGCCAAAAAATACCCTAATATAAATTTTATCGTAATTAAAATCACTAAGGTGGGCGCATATTGAAATAAACAAATTATGAAGAACAAAATATCTTATAAGCTTAGAATGAAACCAAAGTAACCATTGATGTTTTCATATATACTACCTTTACTTTCTATTGCTCTTGTTGAAGAGGAAGTATTGTGATCGTGTCAAATTTTCGATAACGATGTTTTTCACTGAAAATACACGTTTTGAGGTCCTCTGAGTTCGGCAAAGTGGTTTTTTAAAAATGATCTTTCTCTCTCTTTCAAAGATCACTTAAAACTGCTGCATCCGGTTCATATTGAATATCAGAAAAGATATCCACAAACTACACATTACCATAATTGAAACGGACTTAATGTTGAGTACCACAGAAGATAATTTATTGGCAATATTATCTATCAGATGTTCAAATTATAAACCAAAATATCTGGTGGATTTGTTTACAGTAAAAGCTGCATTAGACTTACAAACTAGAAGGACTGTTGACCCTACACTTTACATACAACTTTATAGGATTGCTACTATTCATAATTCTTGTAACGTTACTGCTAGTAGACTATGGAGCGACTTACCTACTGACATGGCAAGCAAGTAAACACTTTTTAGTTCATTCTAGGAGAATTAAAGAAAAGATATGAACTAATTTTTCAGCCTTGTAAAATTTGTTTTTCCTTTATTGCATGTTTTTAGATTACATTTTGTTTTTAGCAACAAATGTGGGAAAAACTCTACCTTTCGGTAATTTGCTGGCCATTTTCAAGAATATTCTACAACAACAAAAAACAACAAAGGAACAATTTTTGTGCGTACGCGAACAATTGCACGTAAAAAGAAACCTATTCTACCAGCACAGCACTATCAACCACATTATAAATCAACCAAACATGACATAAAATTTAAAAACAGTAAAATATTAGATTATGAAACAAACTTAAATAAACGTAAAATTTGGAAGCAATATAGATTTTTTTGCTAATTTAGAAACTGAAATGAGTGATAGGAATGAATACGCAGAAATAAGAAAATATATTAACACCATAGATTTGATTAAAAAAATATTTTTAACCTCTTAACACAACCTCATATTATAAAACCTTCCAACTTTTCTGTATGCCACCTATTACTAACGAAACAATTTCTTTTCAAATATTCAAAAAAAAAATCACCTAGCGGCAAATTCAACAACTACAATTAGCATTCTAGTCACCATTTTAACGATTAAATAGTTGAGCCAAAAACACACGTGATAACATTAAAAAGATTCTATCTCATTTTTTAGTAAGTAAGGCTAGGCGCCGACATGCAATTTTTAAGTTTTGCAATAGTTGCACAACAGTTTGATCGGCGAATGACAAAGTGCGCTGACATGTGCAACTAAACCGTCATGTGCCATCAACTTAGCATACATGCAATTAAACGATTCAGTTTTAAGATGAACTTTTACGAACTAGCGTCGGTTTGTGCTCTTGAATTAAAACTGAGAAAGGGCTTTCGGAGAAAGAAGAAATACTGGATACATCCAATCACGTCACAACGATTGTTAAAAGGACAGTTTCATAAAGTATATCAAGGCTTACGTTCTTACCCGGAAAAGTTGTGCGACAAAGAGATGGTGTAAATACGAAGATACATTATATGAACGTACCCTCAGTAATATGAATGCCACAAATATTCGTGGTACTCATGTTGGGTCAACGGCAAGAGATTACTTTGTAAAATATTTCACATCACCACAAGGGTCAATTTCCTGGCAATACGAAAAAATATAAATTCGAGTTTCATAGACTCTAGCGTACCCTACTATCAAACTGGCATTTTCCACAGTTTTATTTTAGCTGTAGGCACTAAACGTACCAAGCTTGCAACTGTTGATCACAAGTGAGCGTAGACACGTTAAAACCTGTATGATAAAACAATTGCACGTAGTTGCGCAATCGTTTAGTTTGTCTCAAAACACAAACTGTTTAGTTGCTTACATTGACAGTTGCATGTGCGCGCGTTATCATACAACTGTGTAGGACTCATTTTCGCAAGTAATCTGTTGCACAACCAAAAGTTGCATGTTAGCGCCTAGCCTAATGTTATTAAAAAAAATTCTTTTCAATAACTAAGCTTATCCATAAATATATAAACTAAAATATAAGTAAATATTCTAATGGAATCTAACATTTCCATTAGAACAGGTCTTACAATAGGAAAAAAAATATAAAATAAACAATGTATCCACGCTCAAAATGCAGCAACAATTCTTATAATTTTGAACACAATATTCAAAACTATTAATATTTTCAAAATTACTAATATTAACATTATATAAAGTCTACTGCAAATTAAAAAAAAAGACCTTAAAAAAACGAAAAATGGAAAAATTCCTACTTAGTATAAACAAAAGACAAGCTTAAATCATAAGTATATTCGCAAATATTAACGAAAATATATGATCGCTTCAAATGGATTTTTTATGCAACAGTGCCAATATACAATATTTTGACTTACATATTAATAATAAAATAATTTTTGTAGTTCTCTAATAATTTTTAATTGTATCAAATGTGATGTATCCCGAAAATTGTTTCTTTGTTTTTTGTTGTAGAATACTCTTGAATATGGCAAGCAAATTGCCGAAACGTAGAGTTTTTTCCAATATTTGTTGCTAAAAAAAAAAATGTAATCAAAAAACATACAATAAAGGAAAAACAAATTTTAGAACAATTTCAAGTTTTAAGTTTTACTTTTATAATTATATATTTGTAAAGTTTTGAGGAAATTGTTACGTTTTTACTAATTAGTTATTATTATTTCTATTATCTTCATTATTTGTAGTAATTAATTAATTTGAAACATGTGTATAGTTATTGTAAAATGTTTTATTATAATATTAATATAGTCAGTAAAAATCTGTTTGTACGCAGATCAGAGAGTGTTATTTATTTATTAAAAGATGTAAATTTCTTTGTTGCTCTTAAGGGGGCACAGGTCCCAGGGGGCATAATAAACTTATCTTTCTTTCTCTCTCTATTTCCGGTTTTGTATGTGTATGTATACCACAACTCAAATACGAAAAATCGCAGAAAGTACAAACTTGACATTCTGTTTGGGATATCACTGTGGGATCCGGACAGGAAGTTATCTGCCGAAATTCCGCAACCAGAAATACCACTTTACTGAGTGAATTTTTCACTTTTTTTTGCGATTTTCTCGAAAGTGGCTTCTTCAACAATTTTCTTTAAATTTTGTAAATATCTTAAACATATGTAAGTTCATGATTTCTATTTTTGGGAAAATTCTTTTAAGGTGGCTTTTCTGGTTTTCCTCTAAATTGCTATTTCAGTTACGATTCTGCCATCTATATCATATTAATTAAAATGGAATATGTTACTCTGACGCTACATCCTGACCTACAAATACTATTTGTACACGACTTAACACAACAACTTTACAAAAGATTCTACAGCAAACTAGGAACACATACGAACCCGCACGACGCCAAACTGTCCTTCCTAACCATTCCTGGGAATGTTTCCAGACGTTTGAAACGCCAGTGGCAAGGGACCTCCTTTCAGAGGAAGAGGAATAGTAATAAGACCAGGAAGAGGGCATTGGCCACCGCCTTCAAGCCACATTTACTTACCACACTCACACTTACTTATTGTAATAACATAACAGATTGTAAATATTATAAATAAACAAAAAAAAGTTACCCAGATTCCGTTTGAAGAAAAACTTTTTGAGAACTTAAAGAAAACTTTATTGAACAGTTTGTTTAATTTTCTACGATTTTCCCAATAAACCATCGAGTTTCATTAAACTTAGTATAAAACCTTACATACGGAGACATATAACTTAGGTTTATAACTTTTTGCTGAGAAAATTGCTTTTAGAGATGTTCTGGTGGAGCTGTGGAGGGGTCACTTTTCAGCCCCTTTAAAAAAGTCGTTTTATTAAGTTTAGTTTCTGCCTTTGATATAAGTTTGGAGTTGAGTAAATATTTACTTAGTAAACTCCATAAGTTTGAAGAAAGTTTATCAATTACTTTGCATTTACTATGGAATTGAAATGTTTTATTTTATTTGTAGGTATGTACTTTGAAAATTACATTATGAGAAAGTAGTATGAATATTTCATACCAGATTTTTTTACTTTTTTAATAGTTTTAATTGCTATTGGCAAATCCTGCAAATATTGGGCTGCTGCCAGACGTTATATGGCCGAAATTGCCTTCGACAGGGCGTAACATAAAAAAAAATGATCTAGAAAAAAGAATATTTAGTGCAAAAAGAATAAAATTCTTTTACAACTCTCATTGCCTCGTGTGCGCATGTGCAAACCTGTGTGTAAAAGTGGCACTTATTCTCTTGTTCTTATTAATCGTTCTATATAATACAGACATTATTATTACTAGTACATTTCATTATAATTACATTATTGAATAAATATTATTAAAATATTACGCCATATTAGAACATACAATCCCAACAGATTTATGTGCCCCACTTATTTGATATAATGGCAGACCAGAAGGGTCTTGCAGCTGACAGCTGAACCCTTAGCTAATGTCTGCCACTCCAGGAAATTTAGTTCTATCTACTTCGCATCTCTCTCTCACTCTTCCCTATATCTGTCTGTCTGGCTCTGAAGTTGATTACCATTATTTATACCTTATTAACTTATTTTCTAAATATTTCTATTTTTTTTTTTTTTAACTTTTTCGTTATATTAATTTATTAAAAGGTGCAAATAAAACTATCATCATCATCATCATCAGTAGCCTTTCTACGGCGATGCAGTGTGGGGCTCCGTCTATAGAGCTTGGACCACAATGTTCTGTCTTGGGTCAGGGGTATACTTTTATTCCATTCAAGACCTCTTTTACTGTACGCCTCTCTGATCCCTTTCTTCGAAGTGATTGTGGTCCTACTCTAAGTCGAGTGCCTTCCACTTGGGTCCATATTTTCTAGCTTTCCAGGGGATGGTCTGCCTCGCAAGTCCGCTCAAGTATCAGATCTGCTTCATCTTTTTTTTTTTTAAGGTGATTGTTTTTGCACGGTTATTATATATATATAAGTATATATATATAAGTTATTATAGAAGTATGTGCTGAGA